>CAUYLG010068582.1:0-131812 GCA_963573385.1 Cacajao melanocephalus | reverse complement strand
TTTGTTTGTTATTTTCATCCCTTATTCCTTCCTGTCTCCATTGTTAAGCACAATTATTGGCATAAAAGAGGTTTTTAATACCCATTTTTAGACTGCATTCTAGCCTGGGCAATAAAACAAAAATCCCGTTCTCTCTCCCTCCTTCTCTTCCTCTTTCTTTCTCTCTTACATTCTTTTTTTTCTTTCACTCTCACTTTCTTTCCTCTCTTTTTCTTTCTTTCAAAAAAAAAAAGAAATAAACAAAAAGGATTACTTTATCTGAAATTACAGTTCTGAAAAAATAGTCTAAATAAATATTCTTTTTTAAATTATTGGTTGTTGGAATCATTCCCAAATCCTGGAGGTTATATATTTCCCCAATTGTGGTAGTGACAGAGAAAAAAAAGACAAAATTCATTTATATAGATTACCATATTCATAATCAAGTGCATATTCCTGTACTGCCTCTAGAGTATTTGAAGAATGAATAACTACTTTCCTCTTTTTCTTTCCTTTAAAATACAAGCTATGGTAAATTTTTTCCTCTTACTTGTTCTCACTTTTCACTATTGTAAGTGGGTATGTAGGTGGTAAATTTATCACTCATTCCGTAGGTTAAAGAAAATGAAATTATGATAGACTACATAAGAAATGGGCATCTCTTGGAAATTGTAATCTCCAAGATCAATTGATGGCTCTGAAAATGAAACTAGTAAAGCATGGTGATTAAGACCAGTGAATTTGGGTGATACATGTGTTGGGTTCAAATTCTAACTGCTACGTTACCTGTGTGGCCTTGTGAGGATCAAATGAGGTGATACACATGAAGTACTTAGAACAACATCTGGTATACAGTATGTGCCAAGAAAAACATATTAATGGTCCCGTGCTTTCATTTCAAAGTGCTGAACATGACTTTGTATTGAGTCGCAGGGAGCTGTTCACATTATCTCATGGATAGAGTAAGTTTTTGGAGCAGACATTTAAATGTGTTATAATTCTGCCTCCAATATCCAAGAGTTTCCTTGAAACATTAATTTTCTATATGACAAGGCACAAGGTGAAGCAACTTGCCTTTCATCTTGGATGAAATATCCCAACATTCCCCATATCTCTGTATATCCATTCAAGAACTTCTCTCAAGTGGAAAACTCCTACATTTTCACAGGATTTATCCCTTTGCTCCCTTTACACAGGTTTTAACAAAGCACCCAGTATGATTATGGCTTGTATTTCTCCAGAACCTTTAGTATGACGCCATCATTCTTGCAAAGAAGCATGCTGTCCTTTGAGATGAAGATGGGGTCAGGGATGCTGCAGAGTTCCAGAGCCCCTTTTGGTCCTAGGGTCTCCCAGGCTCTGCTCCTGACTCACCACCCCCCTGACTCATCAGCCTCTGGCTTAGTTTTTCTGTTTGTGAAATTGAGCAAGGTTGGTATGTGGAAGGGGGACAAGCCAAAGGGTGGGAAAAGACCCAGGATGCACGGAGAGTCACAACCAAATAGGCTATCCAGTGGTGGGTGGCAAAGAGTGATAAATGCCTTGGATGTCAGCTGCAGCACAAACAGGGTCTGTGGTGTACTTAAAAATGGGCATTCTCAGCAGATTGAATCTGTTTTCATTCTGTCTTTAAAAGTGGCAGTGAGGGTGGGGGTGGTAAGGAACAACCAAATAGATGAAAAAGGAAAAAGAAACCATTTTATTCCCTTTTTTATGCAGCTTCTGGAACCCACTCAAGTGGCAAGACATCCTATTTCAAGGAAGAGAAATGCTATTTATTAGCCTCTATTTCAACATCCCAGGCATCTCATGTAATGACAGGAGAGGCTGATCAACATTTACGGAGAAACATTTAAGAACTTTCATAAATTTGTGTTTCCTATGCAGAGCACTGACAATCCGGAGATGTAATGACGATAATGAAATCTGGGCTTAGGAATTCCTTTGAAACCATTCCAGGCTTGTCAGAGCCTTTGAAAAGCATATGGCTGAAGGCAGCGATGATAATAAAAACCCAAGGAGGCACAGCTCAATCACTCTGCTGCTTTTTCCTCCCCCTTGCTGCCTTTGCTATCCATCCATTATATGCTCTCCGGGCATTGGCAGGACGTCTGTAAATGCCAATGTGAGGTGTTTCTGGTACATTATTCTAGAAGGCAACATTATCGTTTTTTTCTCCTTTAAAAAAGATTTTGGCAAGATACCTGAGACTCTGGAATGGGCCGCCAAATCTCAGTAGGATTCCAGATGGTTGAGATTCCGGCTTCTGATGCCCTGATGTCTCCCCTCCCTCCTCTCTTAGATATTTTCATTTGTATTCTCCTCAGAGATAAATATTTTTATATCAACCAGCCTCAATAGTGGTCACTATTTAACACTTCCAGATTAACATGGAGGTTAACAAGCTCGCTCATATATCCTTGTGAACTTCAGCCTTCATGTCACCCCTTTCCACACACCTCTCACCCCTTTCAGCCTCCTCCTCCCCTCCCTCTCCTGCTGAGGTGTCCTGTGCAGACCTGACCTACTAATGCTCCCTCTTTCTTTTCCCCATTTAATGGGCTGCTCCCTAATAGGCCCTCAAGCATTCCCAGGGTGATGTGTGAGCTTCTCTGTGATCCCCCTGACCTTTGTAACCTGGGTAACTGCCCTTCTCTGGGCTCCTGTGGCACCCCATGTTGTCCTTGACCGTGGGAATATCACACAGTGGTTACACACGGAGACTTTAGGCAGAACTGTTGCTGCAACCCCCAACTCTGCCTCTTGCTAGCTGTGTGACCTTGAGCAAGCTACTTAGCCTCTCTAAACCTGTTCCCTCCTCTGAAAACTGGGAATACTAAAGTTACCTTACAGGATTGTTGTGAGGATTGAACAACATAAAGCCTGTGATGTGCTGGGTACAATACTTGTACCTAGTAAGGGTTCCCTGAACACTTAGCTATTGTCATTGTTATCAGAGCACTTCATTTCAGCTGTTAGGTGGCTGTCTCCTGTTCTGGATGGTGCGTCTTTGTTGTCTCTGACTCCCAATGTCTAGCATAGCAGGTATCAATATATTCTCAAAGAGTACTTGCATGTTTCAATGGTGTGGTTTGGAAGACTGTGCCTGAAATAAATGGGGTCACTTTAAAAGGGGAGAGTTCTGTTATGTATAAGGCAAGGACTTTTCTCCTACTTTCCTTGTATGCCCATCTTTGCCTCTTGGGGAATGAACACCACATTACCAGTTCTCTCAGAGTTTGGAGGAGATGCTCAAAGCCAAGACTGTGTTTCCTGAGCAGCGTTTTACTGGTGGGCAGAGTGATTATATTTTATGAGACATGAGAATTTAGGATCCACTCCCTTTCGCTCTTTGCCTTCATGCAGTGAGCAGAGGAAGCTTGGCCATCCTTCTAGTCAACCTCCCCGTCTTAGTTTTTCTGCCTGGATCTATAGGAGGAACAGGAGTGGGTAGGCTCTGGAGACTTAACTAGCCTCTCAGAAGAAAGGGCATAGGAAGCATTTTCTAGGCTTTCACACCTAAGCCTTGTGCTCCAACTCAAAGAAGCCCTGCTTCTGGAAGGGAGCATACACTATTAATAAAGTGATGCTGTATTTCCCACTGTCATGTAGAGCTGAGGGAGCCCTGAAATGTAGAAGGAATAAGTGCTGCAATCCAGACACTAATATTCCACCCCAATTGAAATAGAGGATGTGGCTGGGCACTAGCAGCTCACACTTGTAATCCCAGCACTTCGGGAGGACGAGGTGGATGGATCACCTGAGCCCAGGAGTTTGAGACCAGCCTGGCCAACATAGTAAAACACCATCTCTACAAAAACTCAAAATTAGCCAGGCATGGTGGCACATGCCTGTGGTCCCAGTTAGGAGGCTGAGGTGGGAGGATTGCTTGATCCTGGGAGGTGGAGGTTGCAGTAAGCCAAGAACACACCACTGCACTCCAGCCTTGGCAACAGAGCAAGACTCTATCTCAAAAGAAAAAAAGAATAGAAAAGAAATAGAGGCTACATAGGATAGACTTTGCTTCTGCCATGCCAGGGACTATGGAAAGGATGGCAACCCTATGCAGACACTCTCAAGACATTCTGAGAGGGTGCTTGAGATGGGCCAGAGCAGAGGAATCTTTCCTTACTCTCTCCCCTTCTGTTCAGATTCAATCATTTGTGATGAGCACATATGGCTTCCAGAGTTTAAAAAAATCAGGCTTCTCTGATTGAAAGAAACAGAGGCCTTAAACTTGGCTTGGTGGCAATGAAGAGAAGTCAGGTCAGGATAGCCACCTCTTCCTTCCTTCTCCTTTGAGCCTGACTTCAACTGTCCTTTGTTTCCCATTCTCTTCTCCCGCTGAGCCATTCTCTTCCCCCAATACCCCCTCAATGTTGTAACTAAATATCCTTTGGCTGGAATTGAGGTGGCCTGGATTCTTACCCAGTTCTGTCCCTATGTCAGCAGCCTTGGGACCTTGGGTCCTTCTCCAAGAGTCAATTTCCTATCTGGAAAATGGTATAAATACTTAGCTCTTAAGAGACTGTCAGCCAGGTGCAGTGGCTCATGCCTGTGATCCCAGCACTTTGGGAGGCTGAGGAGGGCAGATCACTTGAGGTCAGGAGTTCGAGACCAGCCTGGCCAACATGGTGAAACCCTGTCTCTACTAAAAATAAAACACAAAAATTAGCTTGGTGTGGTGGCATGCGCCTGTAGTCCCAGCTACTCAGGAGGCTGAGGCACGAGAATCATTTGAACCCAGGAGGCAGAGGTTGCAATGAGCCAAGATCGTGCCTCTGCACTCCAGCCTGGGTGACAGAATGAGACTCTGTATCAAAAAAGAGAGAAGACATTAAATCCTTCTCCTGTGATTAAAAAAAAAGAGAGAGAGACAGATTGATTGTCAAGTTTTGGCTGGATAATATATGTAAAAAGTACACAGTGCTATAAACAATGTCCCAAAGGTTTGAAAAAGTCTTGAAACAGTCAACATCCCATAAGAGTCAAGAGGAGAACAGCCAAGGAGTCAAAGGCAATAAACACATTCCAGTCTCAAGCGGTAAGACTCTTATCTAGAAAGGGGACTGGGAAAAGCAGATTTAGCAACCAACTACCCCATGCTGGGACCCCTAGTAAGTTGCAAACCTAGAATTCCATGATTCTGAGTAAGAAGAAATCTTAGTTTATACATTCCTGTCCCCTCACTCTATAGATGCAGAAATCAAGGCTCAGGAGGTCTAGTAATCTCTCCTGGCTCTCAGTCCAGTGCTCTCGACACTACACACACCTCTCTATAAAATAAGCCTGCAATTCTCAGCTTCTGTGATGTGATAAAACTGTGACTTGGAGAAACTAAGTGAATTTCCCAGGGTTAGAGATCTCAGTAGCTGTGGACCCAGAGGAGAAGCCTGATCTGCTGCGTGGTCCAGAGTTGGTGTTCCTGATTCTCACTGCATCAATGGGAAAATCCAAATTTCAGTCCCCACATCCCCCACTGAGCCCATGCCCATAAGGTGTTCAGGCTTGACGTGCCTCTTTTGCTAAAAGCCATGACTTCTGAATGAGAGAACAGACTCAGGAGTATGCCAAGGAGGTCATGGAGTTCAAGCTATGAATCTTTGGGGGATACTAACAGCAAGTTTGGGGCTGTATGAACAGACCAAGGTAGCCTTCTATATATCCAGGACTACACTCTAAAATTCCACCATCCTAAATTAGAAGACAACAGAGTAAGAAGAGGTTTACAGAGCTCCAGTGGCCATTTAGCATGGCACAGGCTTAGAAATCGTTGGCATTTCTCTTTCTAACCTTTGAGACATTGCAGATTCTATTCAACAGCTGTCTACTGAATGCTGATATTGTATCAACAGTTGGAGGCTTGGGGGAAAAAGGAATCTGTGGAACAGCCCTCAGATAGGACATCAGACAGACTGGTTGGGAAAGTGAGACTCAAACCATGAGAGGATGAGCTAACAATCCAAGACAGTGTGAGATTGTAGGCCAAAATTGTGAAGTAGACCATATGTTCCATGGAAACTAAAGGAGAAAGGGAAGCAATGAAGGCTGGAATGGTCCTGGGAAGCGATAGCATGCAGACAGGAGGCAGAGAGATTAAGATTATATCTTTAAAGCCAAAAATTAACAGAAACAATCCAGCTCCCTTTAGTAATCAAAGCTTCAGTGTGAGATGCTCTCAGATCAGCATCACCCCTTACTGAGAACTAGGTTGTATGGCCTGGCAGATATAACTCTTTAATTTCTTTTTTTTATGTTATTTTATTTTAGATTCATTTTCCTTTCAGCCCTTCCTTAGCCCAGGTTTCCTAGCAGAAAGCACCAGAGACAAAGCTTCTGTGCTGGTGTTTTCCTGAGGGGAACAAACCCCAGGGTAGCAAGAGGGAGGGAAGTGAGACATGAGGGAGGCGAGGAGGGGAAGCAAACCCAAGCTGGTACACAACAAAGCTGGCCACAGCTTCACAGGCAAGCATTGCTGTTACTCAGCCATGCAAGATGTCAGCCTAGGTAGGACCCACCTGCCTCAGAACAGTCCCTTGTGGGAAAGAGAAGAAAAAGACAGATCTTATAAATCTGTGTTTTAACAAGGTTTTTTGGGTGATTCTATACAAATTCAAGTTTGAAAACCAGGCCGGGCCCAGTGGCTCAAGCCTTTAATCCCAGTACATTGGAAGACTGAAGCAGGAGGATCACTTGAGCCCAGAGGGGGTTGGCGTTGCAGTGAGCTATGATTGTGCCAGTACACTCCCACCTGGGTGGAAGAGTGAGACTCTATCTCAGAGAGAAAAGAAGAAAGAAAAAAAGAAAGAAAGAAAGAAAGAGAGAGAGAGAGAGAAAGAAAAGGAAAAAAGAAAGAAAGAAAGAAAGAAAGAAAGAAAGAAAGAAAGAAAGAAAGAAAGAAAGAAAAAGGAAGGAAGGAAGGAAGGAGAAAAGAGAAGAGAAGAGAAGAGAAGAGAAAGAGAGAGAGAAAGAGAGAGGAAGGAAGGAAGAGAAAGAAAGAGAGAGAGAGAAAGAAAGAAAGAAAAAGAGAGTGGAAGGAGGAAGGAAGGAAGGAAGGAAGGAAGGAAGGAAGGAAGGACTGCTTTATGGACAGTCCTTCATGTCACTTAAGGACAAAACTTCCATAAACTACAGTCACATTAAGAGCTAAATACTATGTAGGCAGCTGAAAACCTGTCACCTGGATCACAGAATTAAAAGCCAACTGCAGAAAAATTCCTTCTTCTTAAACCACAACTAGAGTACAAACCTCCAAGCCACACACCTGGCCCCACCAAAAGCTTTTCAATATGAATACTTTTTTTCTCTGCATCCCACTCTTAGGTTTTTATTTCTTAGTGTTTCTGGCCAATGTACCAAATGTTGAAGTTTCTGAAACTGCACACTCCCAACTTCTAAGGTGAAGCCCACTCAAGATGCAAGGCCCCTCCCCATATAAATCTAATATCATGAGGGAGAACACTGAAGGGCACATGTCTCTGCTGCTGGCAGCTGTCTCCCAAGAGGAAAAGAAGTCAGAGCTGAGACAGGCACACCCAGCTCACCCTCCCTAACTTGACAGAATAGAGAAGAACTTCATTTTCCTTGGTGAAAGGATAGGAATCTCAGTAATGGGTATCCCTGCTTGTGGAGGAACAAAGAAGAAATGGAGAAAAAGAATCCTCCCCAAAACGAAGGATGGTGGAGAAAAAATCTAAAAGGAGCCTGCATCTTTGATGGCATCCTATAGCGGCCACACCAGCCCTGAGACTTCTGCCTCCAGACTTCTTGACACATAAGCATTGTTACGGGTGGAATCGTACACCCCAGGAAAAGACAGGTTGAAGTCCTAACCCACAGTACCTCAGAATGGGACTTTATTTGGGTATTTAATAGGGGTAATCAAGTTAAAAAGAGGTTATGATGTTAGGGAATCAGGAGCCCAGGACAGCCACTGCGGTATCATTTTAAAGTAAACTCCATCTTAAATCTAGCAAGGCACATTCCTTGCCAGTCACAACCCATGGTGCTAAGATGTTTCCAGCTGAGGAAGCAGCTTGGTAATGCCAGCAAGGACAAACTCCTACAACAACAGAAAGTCCAGATGTCCCAACACCCATAACAACATATCCTTTCAAGATAATAATAGTTATGTTTTGATGTACTAACATACACAAAAATGTCAAGGATAGTTTTCTTGAAATCAATAGGATGATACATTTTGTCATGCTGTCTGCTCACCCTCACATAGTCACAGTTTAGTCTTTATGTAGACAAGACCCCTATATAAAAAAAAATAACTTAAACACAGTGCATTCCTCTGCTTGCTTTGTGAGAACACCCTACTCTGTAACGTGGTCATTTCTAATAAGCTTGCTTCTCTTACTGTGCTCTGTGACTCACCTTGAATTGCTTCCTGCCTGAGATCCAAGAACTCTCTCTTGGGCTCTGGATCAAGACCCCTTTTTCTGGTAACTATTAGAGTGGGTCCTGATCCAATATGACTGTTGTCTTTATAAAAAGGGAAAATTTGGACCCGAGGACAGACAGATACATGCACAGAGGGAAGATGATGTGAAGAGACACAGGGAGAAGACAGCCATCTGCCAGCCAAGGACACCTGAGGCTGCCAGAAGCTGTAACAGAAACCTGAACAGATCCTCACCAAGTACCTGCAGAGGGAGCACAGCCCTGCCGACACCTAGATTTCAAAGGTCTAGCCTCTAGAACCATGAGACAAAAACTTTGTGTTGTTTGAGCCATCCAGTTTGTGATACTTTATGATGGCATTCCTAGGAAACTAATACAGCTCGGATTTATATGCATATCTGTTCTAGTTACTTATTGCTGTATAGCAAATTACACCCAAAACTTAGCAGCTTAAAACAATAAACATCTATTATCTCACACAGTATCTGAGCTCAGTATCTGTGAGCCAGGAATTCAGGAGCAGCTTCGGTGGGTATTTCTGCCTCTCATGAAAGCCTCAGGAGGGTAAAGTCAAGATGTTGGCTGAAACATCCAGAAAGCCTGGCTGAGGCTGGAGGAGCCACACGTGTGGCTAGTGCTGGATGACAGTGAGAAGCTCTAGTTCCTCTCCATATGAGCCTCTCCAGAGGGCTGCTTGAGTGTGCTCATGACATGGCAGCTGCCTTCCCCCAGAACAAGTGACCCAGGCAGAAGCTGTAATACCTTTCATGACCTCGGCTCAGAAGTCACACACCACCATTTCTACAATGTCCTATCATCACGCAGGTTAGTCTGATCACTATAGGAGGGTCATGAGCATCAGGAGTTGAAATTATTGGGAGTCATTCAATGACTTCTATGTCACTGAAGTGAATAAAATACCATTTTAATGTTCTTGTTTATAATTTACCTCTCTAGACATGGAAACTGGACATTCTTTTTTTTTTCTTTATTTTTTTGAGACAGGGTCTCACTCTTTCACCCAGGCTGGAGTGCAGTGGTACAATCATAGCTCATTGCAGCCTTGACTTCCTGGGCTGAAGCCATCCTCTGCCAGCCAGCCTCCAGAGTAGCTGGGAGAGTACAGGAGGATGAAGGATAGCAAGAGGATAGAAATGTAAATTTGGTCCCTAAATCCCAAATACCAAATGGTGGGGCATCGAGGTCTGGGCAGCAAGGTATGGCTAGAAAAATGAACAAAGTAATTCAAAGCAAATAAAAAGCAATCCTGTTGCACCCACTAAGAGTACAGAACTCATCTCTATGAAAGGCAATTCAAGCAGGAAAATCAATACAAGAAGGATTTATAGAAATTTAAAGATGATTAGCAAAACCACAAATTAATAAAGGAAACTTGAAATTTGGTGAGCATGTCAGTTAAGATTTTCTCGGTTCTAAATAACAAAAACCAACTTGCATGCATTTAAGGGAGGCTATTGGAAGAACACTAGCCACCTCACTGAACACAAGCCTCAAAAACGCCAGGACCCAGACAGCTGTGAAGATCCCAGCAGCAGAGGATCACGCAGCTTCCCTCTAGAGCATCACCACTGATGGGACTCTGCTCTAGGAACTCCCAGCACATGAGTCTCTTGGTTCCATATTCCAGTTCCTCCCAGAAGAGAGAATATGGCCCAACCTGAACTAGTTCTCCTCCCCTGGACCAATTACCTACCTTGAGGCAGATTTAAAGAGCATAGACCTGGCTGCTGTGATTTGGGGGCAGTTCTCAGGCAACTGTGAGCCAAGCACCACCCAGACAGCTCCCTAGCCCAGGGCCCACCATAAGCCATTCCTTTTGGCACACATCTAAGGAGAGCTCTGGCCTGCAGGAGGCCAACCCACACCTTTGCTAGTGCTTGTGAGCTCCCTCACATTACCCTGTTCTTCACATCCTGCAACATCTTGACCAGAAAAAAAAACAATCTTTCCAATGGCCAGCCATGATGACACCCAGAGCCCAGAGAATGATGTAAAGCCTGTCCTTACTGTTTGCTCAATAAAGCCCTTCAGGTAACCCAGACAACCTCAGGTGGGAAAGCTCAAGTCCCACGGTTTTTTCTTCCCCTGGTTCCCTCCCTCTTCTCTCTTCTACTCCTCTGTCCCTATCTATGCCTTCCTAGCCCTGCTCTCCTTACTCCCAGGCTCCAGATTCTGGGGCCCCTTCTGACAGTCTCTTGTGGACAATGTCCTGGAGACTGAATTCTCTTGGTGGCAGAGGGATTCTCCTTATAGAACTTTAAGTCTAGATATCTAAACTGTGGGTCTTATAGATTATTCAGAGTAAAACATCTTAAAAGACAAACAGGCCTTTACCTTGCTAATTCAAGTCACCTCCAAGAATTCATTTTTATTCTAAGAGACCCTCTCCCCAACAAGGGTGAAGATGAATTAAGAGGGGTCCACAACATGGATCATTCTTTGTATCCCCTCTTCCATCTGGGTGTGTGCCTTATGACTCCTATTCTCTGTCTGTAACTGCTCAGAAACACAGATACAACTCGACACTGGGAGGAGTGAATCATGGCAGCATGTGTCACTCCACCCAGCAGCCTCTAAATTATGAGACTAAAAGAAAAATGTCACAGAAGAGCCATTACCTCCCATGGCAGAAGCTGAGGGAAAAACACTAATCAGTACTGGTGAGGGGGTGGGCAGAGTGTGTGGGATGGGGACCTCTTAGTCAGCTGCCCTGGTCCTGTCCTAGAAGAAGGAACTTCTGGAATGTGACAAAGAAAGTTATATCCAAACTGGTGGGGTGATGCCTTCAAGATGAATAGTATCTCAGCTATATTTGAGCTCCTCTTAAATATAGAAAATCATGCTATAAGAAGCAGCATTTAATCTGAGTTTTATTATCTGCCAAGGGAGGCCATTTAAATATTTTTTTAAAAAACAGTAAGCCTACCGAAGCAGATTTGCCCTGTTGGTGACAGTGGGGATAGACAGATGAAAAGGTGATGTAACAGGACAAGCCCTGGACTCCAAACCTGATTTGAATATAGTATGGAAAGTCACCCTGGGTGAGGGAAGGCAAAGGGCTAGGCTGGGGACCGTATAGTCAGATGTGAGTTACTGCCAAGAAGAGTCTAGCTTTGTTTTGAGGTTGCTTATTAAATTATTGGAATTAACTTTAAAAAGTGATTTATAAATGAAGGTGAGAGATGGGGCAGGAAAGTCAGTGAGCCCTTAGCAACTTTATGTACCTATTTTTTAAACGAGATTTTTAAAATTGTGTAGAAAATACTAGATTCACAAAAAAGTAAACATCTGTGTAACTCTATCATATTTTGAATGTTGGAATTATATCTTTCTCCTACTAGTCCTCTAAGTCCCAAAGGGGACCTCAGTAAGTTTGGCAGGGGGTAGGTGTGCACATCCTAACTTTTGAAGTGACAATAGAATAGGGAGCTCTTCAGCTTCTTTAACTCCCCACTCTGATCCAGTTGGTAAAAAATATCCCTTTAAATGTCCTCAAAAGTGTTTACCTACATAATAGCTGCTATTGTATGATGCTAAGTGATGATCAATGCAAGGTGAATGGACTCAGATCCTGGAACTCCCATGGCCTTGCAATTTAGGAATATTAGGAATAACTGGAAGCATGAGTTATGAAATAAATACACAAATGTAAAGAAGGTCACTTTCACCCCAGTAGCCAGAGCAATTTTAAGCAAGAAGAAAAAAGCTGGTGGCATGACACTTTCGATTTCAAAATGTCTTACAAAGTGACAGTAATCAAAACAGAACAGTACTGGCGTAAACACAGACATATAGACCAATGCAACAGAATAGGGAGTCCAGAAATAAATCTGTGCATGTGATGTCAACTGATCTTTGACAAGGGTACCAAAAACACAATGGGGAAAGAATAGTCTCTTCAGTAAATGATTCTGAGAAAACTGGATATCCACACACAGAAGAATGAATTTGGATTCCTAACTCATGCCACATACAAAATTTAACTCAAAGTAGATTAAAGACTTAAATGTAAGACCTGAAACCATAAAACTACTAGAAGAAAACAGAGATAAAGCCTCTTGATGTTGGTCTGGGCAATGATTTTTTGGATATGACAGCTAAAGCACAGGCAACAAAAGCAAAATAGACAAGTGGGATTGCATTAAACTAAAATGCGTCTATACAGCAAAGGAAACACTCAACACCGTAAAAAAGACAACCTATAGAATGGGAGAAAATATCTGCACATCATATGTCTGCTGAGGGGTTAAACCCCCCCCACACACACACACACATACACACACAAATAACCCAATTTAAATATGGACAAAAAACCTGAAAAGATATTTCTCAAAAGAATGCCCAACAAGTACAGTACATGAAAAGGTGCTCAACATTATTACTCATTAGGGAAATACAAATCAAAACCACAATGAGATATCACCTCATACCTGTTAGGATGACTCTTATTGATAAGACAAAAGATAACAAGAATTGGTGGGGTTGCAGAAAAAAAGGGAACCCTTGCACACCATGGGTGGGAATGTAAATTGGTACAGTCATTAAAGAAAGCGGTATGAAGGTTCTTCAAAAAATTAAAAATAGAACTCCCATATGATTCAGCAATCCCATTTCAGGGCACATATCTAAAAGAAATGAAATCATAAGCTCAGAGATATCTACACTCCCATGCTCACTGTAGCATTATTTTGTAATACCAAGATACAGAAACAACTAAATGTCTGTTGATGAATGAATGAATTTAAACATTGAGATAGATAGACAGATAAAGGTGATATATATTTATATAGATATAGATATAGCTTATTCAGTCTTTGACAAGAAGGAAATCCTGCCATTTGCAACATGGATGAACCTGGAGGACATTGTGCCAAGTGAAATAAGCCAGGTACAAATACTGCATAATCTCACTTACATGTGGAATCTAAAACAGTAAAATCGTAGAAGCAGAGAGTAGTTGCCAGGGTGGTCACCAGGGGTGAGGGGGAAGATGTTGGTCAAAGGGTCCAAAGTTTCAATAACACAGAATGAGTAAGTTCTGGAGACCTAACGCACAGCATGGCGACTATAGTTAGTAATATTGTATTATATACTTGAAATTTACTAAGAGGAAATCACAAGACCTTAAGTGTTCTAACCATAAGAAAAAAAAGTTAACTATGTGAGGTGCTGAATATGCTAATTAGCTTGATCATGGTGATTATTTCACAGTGTGTATGTATATCAAAACATTAAGTTGTATACCTTAAATATATACCAATTTTATTTGTCAGTTAAACAATATAAAGATGAAAAAATAAATTTTTGAGCATATCTTTCCAATTTAGTATTTGTGTTTATGTATAAATTATGTATCAGCACTAGTTTTCTAATATATTGCATATGTTATAAAACATACATAAATTTTTGAAAGATGAGGTTTTAAATAATTATTATATAATAACATCTTAGTAGGAGCAAAGTGATAGAATAAGCATCATTATTTTTGAAGTTTAGATACTGACCTGGAAATTCTACAATCATTAGGCAATTACTAGCAGATTAATAAGGTTTTCTAGTGTTAATGTTAATTTTACTTACAAATGTGATTTCTAATTTGTTCAAAAGTTTTGAAAAGTATATTTGTAAATAATCAAAGGAAATGCTCAAGTATTCATTTTGCAGAATTGTAATGTTTAATTAAAATTTCTGTCATGAAATATGAGTACATAAATACAATCAGTTTAAAAGAAAATAAGAAAGATTGTTTTCATTTGGTTCAAGCAAAACAAAAATTGTAGGCCAGGCATGGTGGCTTATGCCTGTAATCCAGGCAATTTGGAGGCCAAGGCAGGTGGATCACCTGAGGTCGGGAGTTCAAGACTAGCCTGGCCAACATGGTGAAACCCCATCTTTATAAATAAATAAATAAATAAATAAATAAATAAATAAATAAAACAAAAATTGTAAGAAGGTAAAGGGTGTTTGATGGATAGTGAATAACTGTGGGGCCAGGAATAATCTGTGCCCCTCTGGCAAGTCACCTGGACAAATGTGCATTGCATCTAACATGTGTTAAGCCCTGGGTGCAGAAAAGGTGCAAAGATGAATAAGAGCTGATGCCTGCCCACAAGGAGGTTGGTGTCGAATCGGGGAAATAGGTGTCTATATAAAGAGCTATTTTATACAAAAACACAGAATTTGACCAAGGCTTAACAACAATAACCAAAAAAAGATAATGAGAGCACAGTGACAAGGGGAAGGACCAGTCTATTCGAGAATTTGAGTCACCTTGAGCGAGGCCTGTAGAAAAAGCCAGGAAGAGCCTCAATGGAGAGGGCTGTGAATGAGGGGCTTAGAGGAAAGAGACTTGAAGGCTTAGGAAGGGTGGGTGAGAAGTAGTAGGGACAAGGGGCATGAGGGCAGTGTCTAAATCTGGGTCATGCTCCTAGACTTTCCAGAAGGCCTAAGAGCCCCTAAGGATGAGGCCAGCATGGCCAAAGTGATAGGAAGGTTGGGCACAGATGCTGGGTCAAGTAAGGGCTCTTGAGGGAAATCTGGAGGGTGGCCTCAGCCCTGGACTCACCCCCTGGAGAGCCGTCTCTGGAGGCCCAGGTGTGCTGTGGGATAGGCAGCTTCCTGCCTGGATAACCAAGTCAGGGGCTGGATCAGGAGACTGACAGGAAGGCAATGCGGCCGACATGAGGACGTAGAAGCAGGGGAGTGAAGTGGTTAGGGACACAGGACTGGAACCCAATTTCTGAGTTTATGTCCCAGATCTCCACCTTCTAACTCTTTAATCCTGGATCAAAACTTAAACTCTCTGTTCCTCAGATTCCTCACCTGTAAGATGTGGACAATCAAATCACCTACCTCATAGAGCTGCAGTGAGCAGCAGGAGAGCTGACAAATATAAACTGCCGGCACAGAGTTAACGCCCATCAGTGTTAGCTGGCAGTATTCTCTAGGCATTTGACCAGAGGGTCCTTCCATTTCTCTATCCCCACTGATTTTTTCAAAAATTCAATTCATTGTCATCGAGGGCCAATTCATTCGGTTGATCAAAACACAGACTACTTAGGCCAGCAGGTTGAGGTTCACTCTCTCTATGGATCCATTAATGCTTCTTGATTCCACATCAAAGATGGAAACTGCCTCTAGCACAGTCCCCAGCCTGGGGGGCCAGCCATCTCAAAGTAGGTGCCCTTGGTCATGAGAGGGCCTATGGGAAAGCAGGGATGGACCAAGGACCCTATCCCCCGTTGAGCAATCAATGTGGACCCCACCACTCCCATCCTTTAATTTTCTAAAATAAGGAGAGAGACTAAATAGTTTCAATCGCAGGCCTCAATTCCTCTTTTTCCCACTACCACTTCCCATATCCTCCAGCCCCTCCCACAAAGCTAACACCCCAAAGAAGAGTCCTGCCATTCCTGCTGCTCTGCAGAAAGCCTCAGCCTCTGATAACCAAGAGACATAAGGCTCTTAAAGGCAGCAGAACCACCAGGCAGCCCAGGAGCTCCGAGGCAAAGGTACTGGCAGCAGGCACCCGGCAGCCTATATATGGAGCTGCCAGGAAAGCGACATGTTTCCAGGGTGAGCCGGCACAGCCTTTCAGGAAACTCGGAACCTAGCAACTCAGAACCTAGCAACGTAATTGAAGCTTGCCACGCTCACCTCTCAGCCCTCCACCTCCAGCCCAGCTCCTGCTCTGCGCAGAGCTGCTTTGGAGAACTTACTGCTGGGGCCCAACAGCTGGGTGAATTCTGCTTACAGTGTTTCCCAAAGAGGCCTATAGGACATCTGAGTCTTCCATGGTGGTGGGGGTTTTGCCTCCACAACAACGCTCTGGTGGCAGAAATGACAGCAACCCAATGAAAAGAGAGGGACAAGAGTAAAGGGTGTCAGTGCAAAAGCACTGTCCGGGAAAGCGAATCAACCCAGAGTGTCCCCTTGGGAAACATGGTGTGTGCTTGGAGTGACAGCTGATTCTCCTCTTAATCACTGTCATGAAAACAAAACAACCGTAAGAGCAATGGCAGATTAGACATGGGAAATAAAGGAACCCAAATACTGGCAGGATACATTTTTGAAGATACAGCAGGCTCCTGCGTCCTCGGGACAACCAGTCCATACCAATTCCCAGACCACCTTTTACCTGAACCTGCACGGTGGCAAAACGGCCTCCACAAGAAGCAACTCAATGGGGCTCTGTTCTCTCCTTGCCAAGACCAGAATGATAACCCAGTTGTGATGGCCACAGGACCAGGAAAGATCATGGATATAGGCAGCAAAGTCTAAGGAGATTTGCTTAGACAGAAATCTGAAACTAGCATGGAGGAGAAATGGTTAAGGTGGGGAGGGGGGGGGAGAGAGAGAGAGAGAGAGAGAGAGAGCGAGAGCGAGATCAGACATGGGACCTCCAAAGCCAGGATGTAGCAAGGTTACCGGCAGCAACCCTGTAAGGTAAGTCTGGTCCCACAGGGCCTTTGAAGAGGGACCCCTCATATCTAGGGCCAGAAATGACTTCTAACTGGCCTCTGGTCATTTTTTCTTATTTTAACAAAGATCTATTTGATTTAACAGGCTTTTGTCTCAATGCTATTTGAATATACTTTGTTGACTCAATGAGGGCTGTTTTAACCATTCTTCTTATACTATCCTCACCCCTATTTCATTGCTTCTCTTCCTAATTTTCAGGCTTCCAGCTCTACCTTCTTTCTATTATTTTCCCTTACCTTTCCATCCGATGTATTAAACTTTACTCTTTTTTAAACTATTTGCTTCTATATTTTAGCCTTTTTACTTAAGAAAAATTTAACCTTAAAAAATCTTCCTGGCTGGATGTGGTGGCTCACACCGGTAATGTCAGCACTCTGGGAGGCCAAGGTGGGTGGATCACCTGAGGTCAGGAGTTCAAGACCAGCCTGACCAACATAGAGAAACCCCATTTCTACTAAAAATACAAAAATTAGCCAGGCATGGTGGCCATGCCTATAATCCCAGCTACTTGGGACGCTGAGGCAGGGGAATTGCTTGAACCTGGGAGGTGGAGGTTGCGGTGAGCTGATATTGTGGCATTGCACTCCAGCCTGGGCAACAAGAGTGAAACTCCATCTCAAAAAAAAAATCTTCCTTCAGTTTTATTTTCTTGTATATTCCTTTAAAATGTTATTTAGATATTTACAGATTTAATATTTGTATTAAATTAAATACTTGTATATTCTTTTAAAATATTATTTTGACATTTACAGATTTAATACTTTCTATTGTTTTTAGTTTTAGTTCAACCTTTTATGCTTAAATTGTTGGGGGCTTTAAATCCTTGTTATTAACTCTATCAGTCATGATTCAGAGCAGGCATGTGACAGATTATACTTCCTAAAAATGGCTGCAATATTTCCATCCCACATGCTCTTCCAGAATTTTGCCACTCCTCCATCAACAGGTGGGGTCTAAGTCCTCTCCCTTGTACCTGGATGGGTCTATATAACTGCCTTGACTACTAGAGTATGGCAGAGGGACACTATGGGACTTCCGAAGCTAAGACACAAAGATGATCTCTCTCCCTCTCTCTTTTTGTCTTTCTCTCTCTCTCAAAAAGCTCTCCCTTGGAACCCAGCAACTATGTTGTGAGGAAGCCCAGGTCATCTGGAAAAGTCCACACGGACAGGAACCCAGGAACTCAGCCGACAGCCAGCACCAGCTGGCCCACAGTATGCATGGGCCCTCTTGGAAGTAGACCCTCCAGCCTTCAGTAGAGCCCCTCCAACTTATTCAATGTGGTACAAAGATGAATCTTCCCTGCCAAGCCCTGCCCAAATTGCAGGTTTGTGGGCAAAATAAATTATTGTTGTTATTTTAAGCCACTAAATTCTGGGTGGTTTGTTAGACAGCAACAAGATAACTGAAACTCGGAAACAGAAACTATATATTTTAAAGAGGAAGAGGTTTACTGGAAGATATCAAATACTTACAAAATCTTTGGAAGGGCTGGAATGAATCTCAGAATATAAAATTACTAAACTCAAAAATATGCTATAGTACAGGGATCAGGAAGTCCCTGCTGGCCAACACAACCACTTTTCAACACCTAAAAACCCAGGGAGTGGGCACTAGTGCACTGCTGTGGAAAACTTCATGTCGCTTGATATGGCTCGACAGCAGAAAAACCACCCAAAGAGACAGGGAGATGACTCTGTCACATGCCCCCCTTCTAAGTCTCACACAAGGCATCTGCTGGGTATTACTTAATTTGCACTCAGAATTCTACCTGTAAAGGAATCTGAGAACCGTAGTTTTCTGCTTTCCAGCCTCTGCAGTACAAAGAGGCCCTCAGAAGCAAGGAGAAATAGAGATTAAGCAATTCAGCCAAAAAATATCCACGTCTACCTTCTGCCCAATTGATTATACTATCTTTTCAAACTGTTTTTATTTCATTTCCCCTTTTCCATATTTATTACTTCATTTTTCATGATTTGTTTTTATACTGGCTAGCAGAATTAGTGGTTGTAATGATGATAGCACCAAGGAGACTGCACACTACAAGCAGGGAAGTTTAAAACCTCTGTCTCCAGATGCACCTGTGGCACTCATTTGGCATCTCCTAATAGATATCAAGTCCTTATGGTTGACTCCCCATTTGTGCCGAGCATACTCTTGTCCCTCAGTCTCACTCTACAAAAGTTACCATGGTTATTAGTCTGAAATGTATCCATCCAGCGCATTTTCTACACATTAACATTTTTATACTTACTGTAGAATTTAATGGACTCAAAAAATAAACTGTTCTGCAATTAGTTTTTGTTATGTTACAATATATCAAAACAACTTTCTAACAGTAAATATGGATCTATTTCATTTTAAACTGCTACAGTTTTTTCAATAGCATGAGTTACTATAATTATTTAACTAATCCCCTCTTGATGGATATGTGGCCATTCTTTTCCAATATGGCTTCTGGGTTTTAGTTCTTTTTTTTTTTTTTTTTTTTTTTGAGACAGAGTCTCACTCTGTTGCCAGGCTGGAGTGCAGTGGCACAATATTGGCTCACTGCAATCTCCGCCTCCCTGGTTCAAACAATTCCCTTGCCTCAGCCTCCGAGTAGCTGGGATTACAGGCAAGTGCCACCTCGCCCAGCTAATTTTTTGTATTTTTAGTAGAGACGGAGTTTCACCATGTTGACCAGGATGGTCTCTACCTCCTGACCTCGTGATCCACCTGCCTTGGCCTCCCAAAGTGCTGGTATTATGGGCATGAGCCATCACACCTGGCCCTTAGTTCATTCTTGCAAAGGCCTTCTTTGTCCCAAGATTATAAAAATTACCTGAAACATTTTTTGATTATTTTATAGTTTGAGGTTTATTATATTTTAATATATCTGGAATTTACTTTTGAGTGTTGTGTAAAATATATATTCTACTTTTTCCTCCAGAGATCTACCCAGTTCCCTTAATACCATTTATTCATTAATCAAATATTGCATTACTGTGAAAAGCTACTTTTATCATATTCTAAATTCCATATACATGTGGGTTGGTTTCTCAACTCTATTCCACTGGTTCATTTGGGTATTCCTTGAACTAATGCTACATTATGTTAATAGGTTTTGATATTTGATAGAGTCATCATTTTCAGAATTCTCTGGATTATTTTTCATATTCTTCCAAACATGCTTTAGAACTAATTTGTCAAATTGCACCTCAATTCCACAAATAAAACCCACAGGTGTTATTGGCATCTTTACAGAAATTGCATGAAACTTATGGATTGATTTGGGGAATTGACTGTGGCAGCTAAGGAGGTGTGGTCACTCGAATCTCCCTTCAACAAAGAATTTGCCATTCAGCTGTAAGCAGTGCAGTTACCCACGAGCCTACAGCTGTTAGCACCTTTCAGGTTCACCTCAGCTTTCAGGCCAAGACCATGCTCTTTCCAGCTAGGCCCCTCACCAATTACTGAGAACAAAGAGGACATAGGGACTGGCCACTCCTTCCCAATGCAGGATTCTTCTATTGGGTAATTTGCTCTGGAACTCATCACTGGGTTGGCTGAGACTGTCAGATGCTCATTGCAGTGTGAGGCTCTCCTGTCCAATCTTGCCTTTATCTCTCACATGTGTTACTCCCAAATAACCTCCTTGTAGCCTTCCCTCTCAATGTCTGCTTCACAGAGAACCCACCAACACTGACATATTCATAATATTGAGTCTTCTCATCCAGGAAGACATATCTCCCCCTCGTCTATTGTTCAATGTCCTTCAGAAAAATTTTATCATTTTCTTCATGTTCTTCTTGCACATTCTTAAGTTTATAACTAGTAATTACTCAATTATTTAAAGTTTTTTTGCTGAAGTAAATGAGATCTTTAAAGTGGGATAAAATATATCAATCACACTTCAAACTGATATATTTTAAAGCTATGTAGTAGGTCATAAGGGTTTATAACTTTTTTTTTGAGACAGAGGTTTACTCTTTTTGCCCAGTCTGGAGTTCAATGGCATGATCTTGGCTCACCACAACCCCCGCCTCCTGTGTTCAAGCAATTCTCCTGCCTCAACCTCCTGAGTAGCTGGGATTACAAGTATGCACCACCATGCCCGGCTAATTTTTTGTATTTTTAGGTCTCATCATGTTGATCAGGCTGGTCTCGAACTCCTGACCTCGTGATCCACCCGCCTTGGCCTCCTAAAGTGCTGGGATTACAGGTGTGAGCCACCGTGCCTGGCCTATAACTATTATATCATCACCTTGTCATTCATTTCTAAATTGTCTTCCTTTTGACCTCCTAAAAACAAACATAGAAGCAAACAACAACAATCTACTTCCATCAGTAGGATAATGGATGAACAAACTGGTATATTTAAACAATGGAAAGTTAGTGACTGAGAAAAAAGAATTGATACATACAAAACATATATTGATACTGATACATGAAAAACACGGAGTGGGTAAATCTTACAGAGATTATGTTGAGCAAAAGAAGTCAAACACAAAGCAGTATGTACTGAATTATTCCATGTATATGAAGTTCAAGAATAGGCAAAACTAATCCATAGTGATATAACTGAAAAATACAGTTACCCCAAAAAGGAGGTATCTACTGACTGGAAAGAGACACAGGGGAACTTTTTGGAGGATGTAAATGTTCTATATCTTGATTTGTGTTAAAAAGTCATCAAATGGCCGGGTGCCGTGGCACGTGCCTGTAGTCCCAGCTACTTGGGAGACTGAGGCTGGAGGATTGCTTGAGTGTAGGAGTTCTGGGCTGTAGTGCACTATGCTAATCAAGTGTCCGCACTAAGTTCGGCATCAGTATGGTGACCTCCCAGGAGCACGGGACCACCAGGTTGTCTAAGGAGAGGTGAACCGGCCCAGATCAGAAACAGAGCAGGTCAAAACTCCTATGCTGATCAGTAGTGGGATCTCGCCTGTGAACAGCCACTGCACTCCAGCCTGGGCAACATAGTGAGACCCCGTCTCTAAAGTAAAAAAAAAAAAAAGTCATCAAATGGTACATACACTTAAGATTTGCTTCTTTTACTGTATGTAAATTATAGCTGCATGAATAAACCACGATGGGTCAGAGGAAGTCTCTGTTTCTCCTACTGATTCTCCACCTAAATAAATGACTGGCCAGGCATGGTTGCTCATGCCTGCAATCCCAGCACTTTGGGAGACCAAGGCAGGAGAATTGCTTGAGCCCAGGAGTTCAAGACCAGCCTAGGCAACATGGTGAGACCCCATATCTACAGAAAAAATTTTTTTAATTAGTGGGATGTGGTGGTGCATGCTTATGGTCCCAGCTACTTGGGAGGCTGAGGTGGGAGGATTGCCTGAGCTGGGGAAAGTTGAGGCTGCAGTGAGCCATGATAATGCTACTGCACTCTAGTCTGGGCAACAGAGCATGAAAGCCTGTCTCGAAAAAAAAATGTCTGACCCATGGTCAGAACCAAACCCAAGAGTCAACCCTGACTCCTTATTCTCTCTTCTGCTCCTCAAGTAGCTATTCACCCCCATGTGTCCGTTATAAAAGAGTTCCTAAATGGTTGCTGACTCTGAAAGCTTCTCCTTTCCTGTTGCCACCCATTGTTCAGTCTGAGGGCCCACTGTCACCTGACTTACCACAGTGGCCTCCTAACCGATCTCCCCTTTAGGTCACCTTCCACGCTGTATCACATTGGTTGTTCTAACATAAAAATTGCATTACCTACACAGCTTAAATCTCTTCAATGGCATCATATTACCCTAGGGATAAAGTCCAAATGCCTATGCATGGAAGCTTGTGATCAGATAGGTGGAAAAAAAAATGTCCAAATCCCTAAACCTGCTTAAAAGGTCTTCCAGGTTCCCGAGTTCACCAGTTTCTCCAACCTGACCCCACCTGCCCTTTCCAGCCTCTTTCCCTCCTTATGCTCCAGCCATCATGGACTTCTGCCAGTTCCCTGATTTCTTCTCTCCTCTCTTGTCTGTTTTCTCTCACCCTCTGGCTAACTTTTACTTAACCTTCCAGTCTCCATTCAAATGTCACTTCCTTGGGGAAGCCTTCCCAGAATATCTTGATTAGCTAACTGCCTCCTGCTTCATTCTGTGATCTCAACCCATCTGGTCCTTCTCCTACTGGTACACACCTTTCTGCAATAAGTTGTTGAACTGGCTGATGTATTAAATGCTCAACAAATATTTAGATGAATAAATAATGAATGAATGAGAGCAAGGATTGGAAGAAAACAACTACTCATGAAATTCAGGTCATAGTGACCAGTCCCACCCACATATGAGTAGATGCCCAGAAAACATAGGGCACACATTTGGGGTAGGAAGAATTACTCACTATTTATTAACTAGATTTATTGTTTCTAGCATTGCCCTTTTGTGTGTGTGTATGTGAGACAGAGTTTTGCTCTTGTTGCCCAGGCTAGAGTGCAATGGTGCGATCTCGGCTCATCACAACTTCGGCCTCCCCAGTTCAAGTGATTCTCCTGCCTCAGCCTCCAGAGTAGCTGGGATTACAGGCATGCACCACCACGCCCAGCTAATTTTGTATTTTTAGTAGAGGTGGGGTCTCTTCATGTTGGTCAGGCTGGTCTCAAACTCCCGACCTCAGGTGATCTGCCTGCCTCGGCCTCCCAAAGTGCTGGGATTACAGACCTGAGCCACCGTCCCTGGCATTTTTTTTTTTTTTGGTAGCAATTATCTGTGCTTCAATCACCACTTAATTTGTTAATTCTGACTCTTAATCCTGAGACTGTAGGTAGAGAAGATAACATACTACCATTTCACAGGTGAGAAAACACAAGCAGAGAGTATTTGTAATTTGTTCAAGGTCACAGAACAAGCCAGTGGCAGAACTGGATCAGAATCAGTTCCTCTGACTCCCTGGCTTGAGGTTTTACTTTATTGTCAGATTCTCTATGTCCTCTGCAGTGTCCCTACCAAATGTAGGGATGACTGGTTTGGCCTCTGTGAGAGCATGTACTTAGAAATCCTGTTGAACTTCCTTCCTTTGCCACCTACCCTGTACCAGAAACCCGCTGCACAACATTGATAAAAACCAGTTCTGTTCTAGGCCCCCATTGCTGCTCCCTGGGGAGGTGACCCCCAGGGCACTCCCCCTCATGCCTTAACTGAATAAAGCTCCCTGCTGGAGTCTTCACATGGCACACTGCATGAACATGTGGGACCCACTGGTTGCCAAGCCAAATGTGGCTCCAGATTATTCTAGGAAACAAATAAATTGTTTTGCTCTGGATTGAAGGAATTGCTAATTAGGGATTTTTATTTTGAGCAGTGTTCCTTGGAGCTGGCAGACAGATGGAGTAGGCGACTTGCTCTAGGGGCATTGTTAAGCAGAGGGAACTGTTTCTGCCCTTGATAATGAGAACCTGCCAGAGCTCATCGCTGCCCAGCTCTTGCCTCAAGGACCAGGGAGGCTTCCTGGCTCACAGTGATTTCCTCTTCTCTGGGACTGGCCCTCAAAGCGCAAGCACAAGACCCTAGTGGTATCAACCATATATTACCCTGCCTGCTAGCCATGTAATTGTCCTAGGGAGAAGAGCAAAGGTCTTTTCTGGGATTCCCTACCTGGAACTGGGAATGAAAGTCCATTTCTCACAGCAGCTGACGTGTAGAACACACAATCTGTTAATGGCCAGGTTTTCAGTTATCAGTGAGAAAAAAGAGGAGCTGAGAGCATTCTGAAAACTCTTAGCCTCTCACACCCAGCTTCTGACACCCAATGTGTCCCTGATGCCCTCACAGATTGGTTGTTTGACACTTCCTAGGATTCCCCATTCCCTTGGATATGTGATAAGTTTCTTCTTTCCTTCCTTCCTTTTTTTTTCTTTTTTTTTTTTTGTAGTCTAAACTAATTGAGGTTGCATTTCTGTCATTTGCAACCAGAAGCCCAGCCTGATGATTGCATGGACAGGGTTCAAGGACACACAGAGGACCCAGGCTATGGCCCAATGGACCTAGCTGTAGACAAATTACCTGGGCATTTCAGTTATATTGTCCAATCTCAGTACAATGACCAATCTACATCAAAGAGTTTAAAGAAAACTATGGCAAGACGGGGGAGGAGAGATGGTGAAAAGACCATGAGATGAGCTCAGATAAGTGAAAACAGAAGGAGGCCAGGGAGAGAGAAATATGCCAGTTAGATAAGTTAAGAAGGCTTGTTTCTGATTCCAGTTCTATTCTAGAGCTATCGGTCTCTCAGTCTCCTCACTAAGCCTCCTTTTCACTTTCTCAACACATGAATTGAAAATTAGTGCTCTGATCACCATTATTTAATCAAATAAAAACATTTAACAAGATCCAAGTCCATTATTGCCCACAAAGGGAGAACCAGGCTTAGATCCAAAGGGCTGATGGGAGGCCAATTCCAAATCACAGGGCAGTAGCAGTGTGAAGTCATTGTAACTGTCCCCCTACCTCTGACTCTCCTAGAACCCACCCTAGACACACCTCTTCTGTGATCATCCACCTCTCAGCTCTGTCCAGTGTTGCCAAAGGAAGGCTGTAGAATGGAAGAAGAGAGAAAGAATAACCTCCCTCTCTCCTGTAGGAGAACAGCTTAGAAGCCAGGCCACCTTGGAAGAATCCACTTTTCCTAATGGCATGATGCCACCTTGTTCTCCTCGCCACCTCTCCCCATGATCCAAAATAGAAAGAACAGGCCATGTGTGCTGGCTCACACCTGTAATCCCAGCACTTTGAGAGGCCGTGGTAGGAGAATCGCTTGAGCCCAGGAGTTAAGAGACCAGCCTGGGCAACACAGTGAGACCCTATCTCTACAAAAAATAAATAAATAAAAATAGAAAGAATTCAAAATAGAAATAACAAGAGTAAGGAGGGTACAGAAGCCCCCACACCCAATGTCCCCACCCAGTCCTACCAGTCCTTGCCAGAGCAGCCTCGCCTTCAGGGCCCACTGCAGGGGCGTGAGGAGCATAAGGAAGGCTTCCACTCAAAAGTCTTTAGGTGAGGAATTAAGCCTCTATATCATGGAAAAGGAAATACTAAGACCCTGCATAAAGATTCTCGTCCTTACTAATAATTTTTACAGTACAAATTAAAATATCATTAGGATGCCTCTTTCTGCTTACCAGTTGGTCCTCATATGCTGCTAGTTGGCCCAGAGATTGGAAAAATATTTTTAGAGGAATATTTAACAAAATAAATAATTTTAAATGTTTGTACCTTTGTCCTAAAAATTTCACTTTTTTAAAGGACCATGCTACTCTTCTCTGTATCGTTACCATTTTTAGTATATGTGCTGCTAAAGTGAGCATGAAATTTCACTTTTGGTAATCTAGCCTATGGCTACAGTGTGAGTTCAAATCCTGGCACCATCACTAACCGGGTAAGCTTGGTCAAATTTCTTAGTGTTCCATGCTCAATTCTCCATCTGTAAAATAGAGATAATAATAATACTCATCAGGTTGTGGTGAGGATTAAATGATGAGTACATGTAAAGCTCTCAGTACCTGTCAGATAGTGCCCATAGCAAGTGACATGCAAGTGTTAGCTAGAATACTGTAGTATTATTACCCCATCGATACACCACATATACATAAAAGGCTACATATAGCCAGATTCTTTATAATAATGAAAGGAAGACAGGAAACTGTCAAGTTAAAAAATTATATACATCTACACTATGAAATATTCTGGTGAAGTTGTTACCAACACTGCAGGTCAACACTAAAGATGGGTATCATTTTGGAAAAAATAAAATTCAAGGTACAGTGTTAAGTTAGTTCCAAGATTGTGTATAGTATGAACCCATTGATGTAAATAAGAATGATAATGGTAATATGATTGTTGACTAAATGGATGTTGCCTGAACATGCATGAAAAAAATCTCTAGTAATCAACCTAAAAGTGTGTGTTTGTGTGTATAGGATAGTGAAAGATTTTCTCATTCTTTGCATTATAATTTTTAACATTCGTCTTTTTTTAAATAAGCCTGTTACTTTTGTGGGCATTAAAAATAATAGCCATACTCATAATCACGATAATGACCCAAACCACAAACTAATGATGGGCTATAAGCAGGGAAGAGAAAAGGGACAGAGAAGGATCCTGACATTCTCCTCTTGCCTCAGGGACAGATGATCAGACTACTTCTGCCCTACTGGTTGTGGAAGCCCGGGGACACTGCAGAGGTCTTGGGAGTGGAGTTGGGCACTGCAGACACTGAGGCTGGATGCAGACTTCATCTCTGCTGCGGGTTCATTGGCCATGTTTTTTGTTAATCTGATGGCTGATCCTGCCTCTGTCCCTGCTTTTAAATAAATCCTTTAGGAAGAAAAAAAAAAAAAAAGAGGGAGTGGAGGGAGAGGGTAGGAGAGAAGAAGAGAGGAAAGGAAAGGAAGAGAGAAGAAAGGAGAGGCGGAGAGAAAAGAGGAGTAAGAGATGCAGTGTCCCTGCATCTCCATGGCCCCAGGAAGTGGGACATGGAACTGTTCCTCAGCTCTAGCTGTCAGGAGTCGCCATGGAGACCGAGTGCTGGCCTCTTCATGATTAATACTCCCAGGCAGCTGTCTTCTTGGAGTCTTTTAAAATATATACACTATTATTTGAACATAATGATATTTACAGCAGAAAGATCAAGGTAGGGTGTGGAGGAGGGAGCAATAGCATAACCAGAACTATGACAGGGGCTGAGCCCTCCCCGGAAGAGAGAGCAGGGAGGCTGCCTCTACCCTCCCTCTGCCCCTCCCCACCTCCTTCCCTGGATTCAAAGCTTCCAGTCTCATGCACTGCGGCATCAGCATCTGAAGGGCCAACCCAGAGCCTGGCACTGGGCTGTGCTCAATGAACATTTGATGAATGAATTTCTTCATTCATTAATTCATTCAGCAAATGTTTGTTTGGTGCTTGCCTAGAAAGTGAATCCTCCTTCGCACCTTTTCCCATGGAAACAGAAAATTCGCTCTCACCTTCCCCAAGGCCACACACACACACACACACACCCCAAGGCCACACACACACACACACACACTCACCCCAACAACTTACAGATCCGAAGAACCTTATATGTGTTATTCCTCAGTACTAGTTGTGACCCACTGTTTTCTTATCCATGGCCATCACTCCAGGGAATTCTTGCAGGGATGAGAACCAGCCAGCTCAAGTCTGCACATCACATTCTATTTGAAAGCTACAGAGAGATCCTCCATCTAAAGCCATCTTACAGTGAATCCTTTTGTAAAAGTAATTATCTTTTCCTAAATTGTCTTATAGAGTAGGCTAGCCCGGACCTGACTCTCAGCCCTCCCAGTGAATAGAAGTGGGGTGTCAATTAAGTCATTTAACCTTTTTGAGTCTGTTTCTTCATCTGTGAAAATGGTCTCCAATTCCTTACTCCATAGAACTTTTGTGCAGATTGAAGGATAAAATATTTGTAAAGTGCTCAATGTATGTGATTTCCTTTATTTCCCTTGGGTACATTTGTGTTTTTATATTTGAAGTGTGGTTAAAAGGGGACTCTTAGATCTAAGCTCCTCTCTTTTCCTTCCCCTCCCAAAGACATTTACTCTCTCCGGGCCAAGAATCTCTTTGTAGGGAGAAGAAGGGACAAGCTGGAAAGGAGTACGAAATGCTCAGCCCCCTTTATATTCCCTCCCAGTCCTCAAGGAGCCAAATGCAGTTGCAATTGCCCTCCAGAGGTAGCCATCCTGTGTGACCATGAGTGTGTGTATGTGTGTCCACTAGAGGTGAGTAGCACAGACATGAGGGTGTGAGCCAGCCCACACCCAGAGCACAAGCTGTCTCTTCTCTATCTCCTCTCCTAGTCACTTCCACCCATCCCCGAGCCCTGCCCCCAGGTCTGGCCTCTAACATGAGAAAATTAGGGTGACTTGGACCCTTGTCCTAACACAGACCTAGTCCAACAGCCCTTGACAGAGAGCAGCAAAGGCCTGGCAACTCACCAAGGGAGTAGGGGAATTATCTGTGACTAAGAAGGAGGAGGAATGCTGTGGCAGAGGGAAAAACAGCAGAAGGGATTGGCAACCTGGGGCTGACCAATCTGGCCCGACGGGGCAAACTGGGGAGCCCTGGACACCAGCCCAGCCAAACTCCTCCCCTCCTCCTCCCTCCCAGGCAGTGGGATGCCAGAGTGGATTTGAGACATGTGTGCCCTGCGTGTCTGGTGTGGGCTCACCTGGCCTTGGCAATGCATTTGGATTAGAATCAAACCCTGGATCTGAAATAGCATATAAGGGAAATCGTGTTTGGTGTGTCTAATCTTTACAGACGTGTGGTGGGTTTCTGCATTTCCTACATGGTCATATATGTGCTACTAACACAGAACCATTTGTGTAGCCATTTAGTAAGACATGCTGCAAGTGCACGACCCTGTGAGAACCTTTGTGTGATTTGTGGAAGACGCATAGAAGTGTGTCAGCATATGTTTTGCAGGTGATTCTGTGAAGGGACATATTCTGTGAAAACACTTACGGGGTCATTGTGGGATGAGGAGTGGGCACCTAGGGCTGGAGATGGGGCTCGGGGTCCCAGAAGACATAAAACCAAAGTCTACTTTCTGGCCTGTAATAGGCACTTAAGAAACGAATACCGAATGAATGAACATTGAGAAACTGAATGAATTGATGTTTGGATAATGGACATAGGGTGAAAGGACTGACAATGTGGTGGTGTTTGGGCATTCTTGGGCTCTCTCTTGAAAACGAGAGTACAGAGGGAAGCGAGGCTGAGAGCTATGCTGCCCATGACACTGAGTCCGCCACTCCCAAAGGGCTTTGCTTCTATTTCAAAGAAAGTAGAGAAGGAAGGGGGAGCCCTAGACCTGCCCTCCTTATGCTCCAGCACACAGAGTCCCAGGAATTAATGCTCTTCATAAAGAAGAAGATGCTATTCCATGTATTTATTTAATCTTTCCTCCCATGTATTTATTTAATTTGGTTCCAGAAGGGAGTTAAGCGAGCTATAATACAAAATAAAATAAACATTTTAAAAAGAGAATGAAAGAATGAGACAGAGGGAAAACCACAGCAGAAGAGAAATGAGACCAGGAGAGTAGGCTAGCTTCTTTGCTGGAGTTGGCTCTGATGCTTCTGCAGCCAAGATTCACAGCCTCCTTAAGGCTAGGATTTTTTTTTCCTCAAAAGAAGCCCAATCATTTCAAGTACTGATTCCAGGGAGATGTTTCCCGTGGATTCTCTGTGTGTTGCTGGGAACAACATTCTTAGAGTGAAAGTCATTTGTATGAAGGCAGAAAAAACGGTCTACAGAAGCATCTCATCCCCTGTGGGTGAGGGAAGAGTGAGCAGGAATTGGCCCTACTTTTCTGGAAGACAATTTGCCAGTTGTCTATCAAAATTTTACATATTCTTTGGCACATAATTACACTCATTGAAATTTATCCCACAGACATTCACATATATATAGTCAAGGATGTTGACTCCAACCTTAGTAAAAGTAAAAGGTTGGAAACTGCCTATATGCTCACGGACAGGGGACAAATCGACTAACTCAAGGTCCTCCCTTACAAGGGAGTACTATACAGCCTTGGAAAAGAATGACAAGGTCTTTATATTAGGACATGGCACAATCTCTAAGTTATTTTAAGTGAAAAATAATGATAATATTGCAGAACCATGTGTATGCTTGGGTATGCATAAAATTCTTCTGAAAGAATACCCAAGAAACTTAAATGTGGCTACTTCAGGAGTTAGGAATGAAGGTGGGTGGAGAGAAGAGGGACTTATACTTTTCAATTTAGAATATACCCTTTTGTGCTAGTTGACTTTCCCCCTACTATTAACAAGTATTACAGTCCCTTTTAATTTAAATAAGTTATTTTTCCTAACATACACACATACACACACACACACACACACACACACACACACAAACTTAAAATGGAAAAACACACAGGCGTGAACAAAAGAAATGAATGAATGGCAATAATCTCCATGGTTTACTGAGTGTGCCTAGTCGTTTATGTGCTCTAACTCAGTTTTTCTCCATAGCAAATGCACAGGTGAGAAATCGGCATTAAGGGGGATTCAATGTCAAGCTAGTCAGTGACAGAGGGTGGATTCGAACCCAAAACCATGGAACCCCAAAGCCATGGTACTCCCCTACTGCCCCTTGGCCTCTGTCTCCAGGCGGGAAGCGCATCTACTGGACAGTCTGCCTGGCGCGGTGCAACGCCCCAGACGGGCGCATCCGCGGCCACGGCACACACACAGCTCCACGCTTGGGGAGCGCGCGCGCACGGAGCGGCTGCGGCAACAACAACGTCACAGCTCGAGCTTTCCTTTTCGGGAGTCCCCGGCACACATCCTGTGTCCATGTTTGGGCATTTACGTCACGGCGGCAGGACCGGGGCCTCCCAAAATGGCAGTGGCCCGGGGAGTCGGAAGCCCGGAGCCAGCGCCGCCGCAGCTATATAAGTGGGGGGGCTGTGGGTTGGGGGAGCCCGGCTGCGCTCTAGAGAGGCGAAGAGCCGCCGCCCGAGGCCAGTGCGGGCGAGCGAGGGCGCCGCGGCTCCCAAACTCCTTTCCCAGAGGTGACTGCCGGAAGCCAGGAGCCCGGGCGCTTAGGTCTGCGCGCCGTGGGGAACCCCTACCGCCGGCCTCCCCGCTACCCGCGCGCCCCCAAGCCCAGCGGGCGAGGCCCCGGGCGCCCCACAGCCGGCTCCGCGCCATGCTCCACCTTGGCGAGTTTTCTGAACCCGACGCGCTACTCGTCAAGTCCACTGAAGACTGTTGCTCCGAACCCAGCGGTGAATTGCCCCGGCTGCCCGCCAGGGACGCTTCCGCGGCCAGCGGCTACCCTGGAGGTAAGGAGGGCGAGCAGGGGTGCTCAGACGACAACAGCGCAGCGCGGGGGTGCACGATACCTGGGAACCAGCAGGGACGGGGACACTGGAGCTATGAGAATAAGGGCGATGGGAAGCTCAGGAGTCCTGGGGTGCGCACCCCCATTCCCACCCACACTGGGCCGCCAGCGCCTCCGCAGGAACCTGTGCGGATATCGGAGCGCCCTTTTGCCTGTGCACGTGTGTTTTGCGTGTGCATGTTTGTATGTGCTTCTTAGGACGTATGTGGGCCCCTGCTGAATCAGAATGTGCAAAAGGCGCTTTGTGTATGTCCGTGGGCACCAAGAGTTTCGTGGGTAGGGGTTGCGGACTCGGGCGTACCCTTTGATGGACCCAGAGCTGATTCCTGCTCCCTCCTCAGCAGGCGACTTCTTGAGCTGGGCTTTGAACAGCTGCAGCGCAGGTGGGGACTTAGCCGACTCCTGCTTCCTGGAGGGGCCTGTGCCCACACCCCCTCCCGGCCTCAGCTACAGCGGTAGCTTCTTCATTCAGGCAGTTCCCGAACACCCGCACGACCCGGAGGCACTCTTCAACCTCATGTCGGGCATCTTAGGGCTGGCACCCTTCCCCGGTCCAGAGGCAGCAGCTTCCAGATCCCCGCTGGATACCCCTTTTCCCGCGGGGCCCGATGCCTTGCTGCCAGGTCCGCCGGACCTTTACTCCCCGGATCTGGGCGCTGCCCCCTTCCCAGAGGCGTTCTGGGAGTCCTCGCCTTGCGCGGGGGCACCCTCGCAGTGTCTGTATGAGCCTCAGCTCTCCCCGCCCGACGTCAAGCCGGGCCTCCGGGCGCCTCCCGCCTCGCCAGCGCTGGACGCTGCCTCTGCCTTCAAGGGTCCCTATGCGCCCTGGGAGCTGCTTTCTGTGGGGCCCCCAGGGAACTGTGGGTCACAAGGAGGCTACCAGGCCGCCCCCGAGGCTCGTTTTCCCACAGTAGGGACCAAGATTGAAGACTTGCTGTCCATCAGCTGCCCTGCGGAATTGCCGGCCGTCTCAGCCAACAGACTCTACCCCAGCGGGGCCTACGATGCTTTCCCACTGGCCCCGGGTGACTTAGGGGAGGGGGCTGAGGGCCTCCCTGGGCTCCTGACCCCTCCTAGTGGGGAGGGAGGGAGTAGCGGTGACGGCGGAGAGTTTCTGGCCGGTACGCAGCCTCAGCTTTCCCCGCTGGGCCTTCGCAGCGCCTCTGCGGCGGACTTCCCGAAACCTCTGGTGGCGGACATCCCTGGAAGCAGTGGCGTGGCTGCGCCACCCGTGCCGCCACCGCAGCCCACCCCTTTCCCCCCGGCCAAGGCGCGGCGCAAGGGGCGCCGAGGCGGCAAATGCAGCACGCGCTGCTTCTGCCCCCGGCCGCACGCCAAGGCCTTCGCTTGCCCGGTGGAGAGTTGTGTGCGGAGCTTTGCGCGCTCCGACGAGCTCAATCGCCACCTGCGCATCCACACGGGCCACAAACCCTTCCAGTGCCGCATCTGCCTCCGCAACTTCAGCCGCAGCGACCACCTCACCACGCACGTGCGCACCCACACCGGCGAGAAGCCCTTTGCCTGCGACGTGTGCGGCCGCCGCTTCGCGCGCAGCGATGAGAAGAAACGGCACAGCAAGGTGCACCTCAAGCAGAAGGCACGCGCCGAGGAGCGGCTCAAGGGCCTCGGTTTTTACTCGCTGGGCCTCTCCTTCGCCGCCCTCTGAACAAGAGATGGGTTTATGGGTTGGAGCGCCGCCGCTCGGCGCTCGTGAAATCCAGCCGGTTCCCCTCCCCGCTCTTCCAACACCTCCTCGCACGCCCGAGGGCCGGCCTCCGGTCCCGCTTCCAGTTTCCTTGAAGCGCCCGCCACACACGCCCTATTCAGCACCAGCTCCGCGGACAGCTCCCGCGGTCCAGGCGCTGTCTCCCAAGTTAGCCGCGCTTTGAGGAAAGTCTTCTGAGACCACTCAGTGAATAGGCATTACCGTGGGACTCGAGACAGTCTTTTATAATTGGCGCACGCCCCACGCCTTCCTTTATAATGCCCAGAGACAGGCTAGGGCAGCGCCGAGCCGGTCTCGCGCGGGACTTTGTACAGCAGTGTCTTATCCAGCAGCCATTGGATGTTACGTTTTGCTTTGGGGTTTTCTTCCTTTTGTTGTTGTTAATTTTTGTAAAGCAGACGCTACTCTCAAGCAGTTGACAAAACTGTTTATTTTTGCAATTAAAATTATTGTGCTAAAAGCTTACTGAATCTGCCATGTAAGCTCCTGACCCTTACTCCCAGCTTCTCCCCCAGTACCACATGTGCCAGAAGTTAAAGGAGATCCCCACGCTCATGGGGTACAGGCTCTGAACACATTACACACCCACTGTCAGGCACACCTGCCAGGCACTGTGGCACAGAGTAGGCATTCGATAAATGTGTGTTGGGTTAATGAACGAATTTAATCACAGTTGACCTAAGGGCTGGAGGTGTTTCTGGAACTTCAAAGTGGTTACAGGGCATAGGTGTTCAACATTGTGTATATATTATTCTCCTTAATCCTCACATTCCCAAATAAAGCAGGCATATACCTCATTTCAAAGATGTAGAAGCAATGTAGATAGCTTGCTGGAACAAGGTAGTTAACCCAGGCTAGGAACAGACAGGCCAAACAAATCTGTCTAACTTCAAAGCCAACCCTCATTTTTCAACCCCAGAATGGAGGCACCTAAGCTTAAATAGCACTGTTTAAAAAGGCTTTGTACCAAAAGGTGAGAAACAAGTTTGGCAGCTAGAGGGAGCTCCAGGCAGTAGCAACAGCAGCAAAAGGCTGCAGTATTTTGGTGCCATTTGTGAAAACCGAGAGTGTTCAGTGTCACAGAGGCTCCAGACAGTATCTATGCATCTGTTCAAGAGTCACATGGTGTCAGGGCCAAAATGGGTCTCAGCATTTAGCTAGAGCACACCTGAATATAGCAAGGAGCAGGCCCTTGCCAGAGACTCATGATCACCTTAGTTGCTCTTCCCACAAAAAGGATCTTCTCCAGGAGGCATCAGCCCGCTTACCATTCAACCATGCGCCTGCCACAGCCACTTTTCTCCAGCTGTCCTTCCAAGTGAACCCTTCATGGCTTTGGGATCAGAGGAAGGCTAGGAGGGTGATAAGGAAAGCATGACCTTGTAATGGCTAAGGCGGCCCCTTTTTACTCTTTGAACTCCCTACCCAAAGCTTTTCCACTCTTTCTGACCACCTTGGGCAGACCTTGGAGCATAAAAAGGCTGCTGTGCTCTCCATCTCTCTGCTCCAATGACCCCTCTCTGATAAGGAAGAAAGAGTGCCTGTGTCTTGGGACTTATTCTTTTCTCTTCTGAGCTGAGCTGTTCTTAAGAGAGCCTACAGCCCTATGATGCCAGATCAAACCAGCTTCTGATCCTCTTGCTTCTTTCTTCACCCCTTCACTCTCAGATATGCTCACCCTCCACCTCACAGTCCAGCTGACCAGAGATAAAATGATCAACTCAGAGAATTCATTCCTTTTCTCTCCCTAGGTGTTAAGTGCTTTCATGTGGCCGAGTATCATGTATCTAAGAAACTAATTTGCGGTAAAGGATTTAATATTACCTTCTTCTAGGAGAATTAACATTTTAGAAGAGTAGCCTGCAGAGAGCAATGTTTAACCCTATGAAGAGGCTCAAAAGATGGACTGCCAGGCACTGTGATAAGTGGTAGATTTGTGGAGATGCAAGGTAATGGTGACCCTCATTGTCTTACTATTTAAGTGACCACACCTTTCACTTATTAGGCATGGGCCACCTGGCTTCACTTTTCATGCAGAGTAGGGAAAGGAAAAGCATAATGGCCCATATTTCAAGCAACTGGTCTCAAATCACACAACCTGAACAAAGGAGGAAATGCAGACAGTGGGTGGCCGGCCTCTGATGACCCCAATCTTGCCCTCTCCAGCAGCACTCCAGCAAGTGCTATCAGCTCTATTGTTCCCCTTGTCCTCACATCCACCTAGGCCTCAAATCACTGATGAGAAAATTGAACCCCAAAGAAGTGACTTAGTAGTAGTCCTGGTACCAGAGCCCAGTCTGGCTCTATAAATTCTAGCTGAGAAGTTCCTGCTATGTCCCAAGGGACACTGCTCCCATTTGTTGGAACTTCCTCTAGGGATTTTGAGGGAAGAGAATGTTCGGCTAGAAATGGAAAGAATTGGGCTGGGTGCAGTGGCTCATGCCTGTAATCCCAGCACTTTGGGAGGCCGAGGCGGGCAGATCAGGAGGTTAGGAGTTTAAGACCAGCCTGGCCAACATAGTGAAACCCCATCTCTACTAAAAATACAAAAATTAGCCAGACATGGTGGTGTGTGCCTATAGACCCAGCTACTTGGGAGGCTGAGACAGGAGAATCACTTGAACCTGGGAGGTGGAGGTTGTAATGAGCCAAGATCGTGCCACCTGCACTTCAGCTTGGGCAACAGAGTGAGACTCTGTCTCAAAAAGAAAAAAAAAAAAAAGAAATGGAAAGAATTAAAACCACACAATCTGAAAATCAATCCAAACCCAGGACCCAACCAGAATCGGGACTGTCAAAGAGCTCATTTTCCTTATTTGCTTCTCTTTTTCAACTGGTCCTCAAAATGTGAGTGTTTTCCTAGACCCATTCTTAACCCTCTTCTTATTTCTTCACTTTCCTTAGAGAGTACATTGATTGCCAGTTCTTCAGCTTCCTACAGAGATGGCTTCTAAGTCAAGTAGCCCCATGGTTCTAATGATTACCCCCCATATAGATGTCCCACCACCATTCCAAATACAGTCTGTCTAAAATCAAATCACCCTTCCATATTTCTGGTAATAGCAACGTTATTTGCTTCCCTGGACTCACCCAAGTAACTACAGCTCTGTAGGATTCACTTTTGGTTCTTCCCTCCTCACATATCCAGGCCGTCACTTAGACTTGCTGGATCTTATTGTAATTCTTCAGGATCTTCTCTACTCTGATTCATGGTACATTGTTTCCTTTTATGTGAGCTTGTGAGCTCAACTTCAGCGGTGATTTACTTGGGCAGCAATACTCTGTGGCCTTGGGTGACGGTATGTTTCTCCTGAGCAGTTTCCTATTTGCTTCTACAAGCACTCCAAGAGTATCACCTGAGGGAGACCAATCTTTTGTTAATTTCTTGGCTTGAGGTTCTTGTAACATGCAGATGTTTTGAGTTTAGAGTCCAACTTAAGTAGCTGCACATTCTCAGAGGCAGTTGCCCCTTCTCTAACCAGGACCCAGGTCAGGACAAACAAGCCATATGCCTCCCTTCCCATACCTGCTGGGGTTAGTCATGGCATATCTCATGCTTATATTTCTTTGTCTTGATCCCTTTATTTTGGTCCATGTAGATTTTTTTCCCTTTTTTGCAAGCTCAACTAAGCATTTCAGGAGTTGTCTGTTACATTTTATGAAGCAGTCCATATATTTTGTAGCAAGAATTGTAGGGTCCAGCCCTGCAGGGTTCTGTGAGTCCCTCTCTGAGGGTGTGGAGACCAGAAACTGTGGAAATAAAAGACACAAGACACCAAGAAAGAGAAAATAGAGTTTGGGCCCAGGGGTCCACTGTCAACCAAAGCGCGAAGTCTAGCAGTAGCCCTGAGTACCTGGACGCTCTGACTTTTATTGAATACAAAACAGTGGGAAGGGCAGGTAGGATGTGGTAATGGTGGTCAGTGATAAGGTCTAGTAAATCACGTATCTTGGAGATAGGGGGCCCAAGACTTTGAAGAAGCCAAGGCGAGGAGAAAACCTAAGGCGTCAGCACTTTTTCCATACTTGTCAAGAAATAACAAGGTCACTAAGATTTATGTTACTATTACTAATTCTTATCTTCCAAGGAAAAGAGGAACCAGGTGCAGAAGCGGAACTTGAAAGTAGCTATGGAACATGACTGCTGAAGCACAGCACCACATAGAGACAGTTAAGTCCCCAGATGTCTGTGGGCCTGCCTGACAGCTGTCAGGCCTAACACAAGAGCTCAGGAGAGCGGAGTTTTCTCCTCATTCCCCCGAGGAAGGAGATGTCTCGGCCATCTTGGATGTCTCCTTCCCTAGCTGGCTAAACAGCGGGCACTTTCACAGCACTGACACTGCCACACAGCTGAGGCGTCCTCCAGCAGCCCTTATGCGGGCATGACAGAGGGCTTAGAGCATCTTGCCTTAGGGTCACCTTTTTTCCAATGCCACTTCAGTCCCATACTTCTTGACCTGAGACTTATTAGTAAGATTAAAGTTTATGTGATTATACACCTGTATATATTTATGATTACATATGAATAGCTATGTGATTATTTATGATTATATATAGGAATAACTATGTAACTATATCTCTAGTTCCTTTCTAATTCTATGTTTATATGAAAACATGCTGAGGCTTCAGACCCTTGCCTCGGCTCTTGCGGGGTTCCCCCCTCAACAAAGAGTCTTTGGGCTATCTAGTCAACGATGTTGCCGAAAACAGAAACCAGATGATGTTAATTCTTCTATTAAAATATTTCCCACATTTATCCTCTCTGTGCCTATTGCCAGCACCTTAGTCCCTGGCACTCCCTCTATGTAAACATATACCTTGGCTATGTCAATTTCATAGAATTACATCATAACATTGCAGTTGGAAGGAGTTTATAAGAACATCCTGTCCAGGCCAGACACAGTGGCTTACACCTGTAATCCCAGTACTTTGGGAGGCCAAGGCAGGTAGATGGCTTGAGTTCAGGAGTTCAAACCAGCCCAAGCAACATGGCAAAATCCTGTCTCTATTTTTTTTAAATATATTTTTTTAAATAACATACTGTCCAAACCTTCACTCTATGGAAGAGAAAACTGAAGCCCAAGAAGTTTGGGGATTTTCTTAAGGGCACATAGATAATAAAAGAATGAAATGGGCCTTGAACCTGGGCCTTCCAGTTCCAAGACCAGTGCATATCTAAATATCCACTCACTCCACAAATACTGAGTGCTACTACATGCTGGGCCAGTGGTTCCCAACTATTTTACTTTCTGGTGCACCTAAGAAAGACGACACATATCAGTAACAGTGGCTGACTCAAGTCCTGATTCTCACACTGGAAAGATGGGAAAGAATAATACATATCTTGATGAAGTGGGATATGGGGGAGAGCTTGAGAAAGCAACCCAGTATGTTTGCTCTATTCTCTCCCTTCACCCCAACTCATGTACCCTATTTGAGACAGGCTACACTATGCCAAAACTGCTTCCTGTGATCCCTCTGCCTCCATTATCCCTCTTTCATTCCACATTGCCCAGCACTAATGAAAATTTCCCAAAACACCATTTACAACAAACAAGTGCTTTATCCCAAACTGACCAAGCTTTCCACACTCCTATAAAAAATACCTATCTTTCACCCTTGCTGTCAAAGCCCTCCATATCTGATCCAAATTCACCTTCCAACCTCCTCTGTCATCTCTCCCTTTGTGCTCTGCTCTGCCCCTCCCTTTCCCCTATCGGTTATCCAAATGCTCCCACCCTTGAGCACCTTCAAGGGCAGAAACCTTGTTTGATCCACGTTTGTGGTCCCCATACCACCAAGCCTAAAACTAAAGTGCTTAATTATTGTGTCAATTAGTTAAACAAAACAAACAAACCCAAAAGGAGAAGGGAAAGAGAAAGGAGAAGGAGGAGGGAAGGAAGGTGGTTGGAGAGCATGAAGCTGGCAAAGAGAAGAGGGAGGAGAAAGGATAAGGAGGGAGATATGGGAAAAGCACGACTGAGTCTGCAGCAAGGGGCCCTGATAGACCCAGCGAGGTGCCATGGGTCTCATGAGTGGGACTACACCTCTGGCTAGTCTGGGCCTTTCCAGCTCTTGCTGAGCCCACAATTCTCTCCCTCAGCTCTGGGACCCCAAAGGTGTCTCTGTTACCGAGCTCTCTCTCTCTCTCTTGGTTTCTCTGGTTCACATGGAGTGGGATTCAGTTTAACATTTTTAGAACTGTGGTTCCCATAACAACCAAGCAGGAACCGTTGTCTGTGAAATGTAGCATGGGCACACATGCGTACATATACACTTGCATACATTCATAGACATATGCGCACATATGTGCACAATGTGCAAATACACATGCATGAACTCATACCCCCCACACACACACATGCACACTCATGCACACAGGCATGTATGTGCTCACAGATACATGTCCTATGTACACATGCATGTGCACACATTCTCATGCACACATACAAAAAAGCACACACATACATAGCCATGCATGCCCCAGATTGTTTTGACACATTCACAGGTTGAACAGAGTGAGGAGAAACATCACAACAACAAAGGTAAAACTAAGACAATATACAGACATTTTTGGCCATCTACAAGAACAGGAGGATTCAGGGAATCAGGTGAAGGTCCAGTGGACTTTATTATAGCAAAGAGAAGGCAGGAGGGCACTGTGGTTGAGCACAGACTTTGGAGTTTGATGACTTGAGTTCAAATCCTGACTAAGCCATTTGTTGAGCTCTAAACTTTAGCTTCTTCATCTGCAAAGTGGGGATAATAATATTAGGAAGAGTAATTGATACACATAAAAATGATTAGCATGATGCTTGGCACTTGGTTAACAGGAGCTGTTATTGTTTAGGTATTAGGAAAAGTGATTTCTTATTTGCCCAATCTCAGAAGAATTCCTCGAGGAGAAAAGAAATACAGGAGCTACAGAGAGGAAGAGAAGATCAAGAGAGGGGGAATTCAACTTGATTGGCCACTGTACAGCCTCTGTCCTTATGAAATTTGCCATTCCCCCAAAGCTACTGACAAGTTTACAAATTGCCCTTCCTGATACTGAATGTCCCAATGCCTCTGCCTTCACAGAAATGGGATGGAGATCAAAGAAAGTTCCTGTGAGCCCCAGATTTACTGGAATCCTGGGACTAAGTTGGGTTTCTGCTCTGCTGCAACCAGACTACCCCTCAAGGCACATGTGCACAGCCCTGCCCAAGCACCACCCTCAGGCTGAAATAACATCTCCCCCTTTTCTCATCCAAGACTCAGCTCAGCTCTGGCCTTGGTAGCCTCCAAACCCTGTGTGGTTTCTCAGCCTCACTGCAGCCCTGGGGACTTCATCCAAGCCCACAACAGCCAGATGGTTCCTGCCTCACAATCCAGATAGGCCTTAGGCCAAAGGTGGGACCCTCTAGGTGCTCCAGTCCCAAAAAGCCTGGCTACTATCCTAGCCAAGCGGAGGGAGTGGGTAGGAGAGAACCAGGGCCCTGGAGGCCACTGCCCTTTTCCTACTCCTCTAGGTCCGGGAAGGGATTTGTGATGGGGACACGTGTTCCTAGGTGGCACTTTAAGAGCAGAATTGGGTCCCCGGATGGGGTCCAGCAGGAGCTCTGCTGGTTCCTTAGGAAAGCCAAGAGGAGATCGTCCCAGGGGGTCTCCGCGGAGACCAAGCGTCTGACCCGAGGTCACCGAGCGCAGGACCCAGGCGCGCTGCCCACGAGGCCGCTTAGGGACCGTGGCGCATGTCTCAGGAGTAGCGCCCGCGCCCGTCCCCTTCTGGATTCACAGAACCGCCTACCCCCGATTTGCCCCCGAGTGGAAGCAGGCCCAAACCAGAGTGGTAGGGTTAGGGCAGAAAGGCCCTGATTCAAGGTGGCCAGCAGAAGCCACAGCTGGAGGTGCCCAGGGCGGGGAGTGCACTGGGCGGTGCCGGGAGCCGGGAAGGCTGAGACCCGGGAGGAGCGCGGTGCGAGCCGTCCCTGCACCCCAGGGCGGCGCCGAAGACCCCTCCCGCATCGAAACCACCTTGAGCGGAAAACGTGGGGTCCCGGCGCAGCCGCTTCTGGCCTCCTCTGCCGCTCCCCGGCTTACTGGAGAGCCCGCCCCGGAGGAGGAGCCGGCTCCGCCCCACCTCCGCGCTGCCTCCCTCCCCCTTCCCTTGCTTTCCTCGGGCCGCGCGCCCCCTCCTCCCCCCCCTCCTCCTCCTCCTCCTCCATCCATCCTCCCGCCTGGTTCGTGCGCCCCTCCCGCTGCGACTGGCTGGGAGGCTCGGCCGCCCCCGCCCCGAGAGGGAGGCGGGGGCGCTAGCCGCGGCGGCCACCCGAGGCTGCGGAGAGGAACGAGATCCGAGGCCCCGAGGCGGCCCTGCGTCCGGACCCGGCACGCGGGGGCTTTTCTGCACCCCCAGCCCTGGGCCGCTGGGCCTGGCCTCGCCGCGGGGTGGAGGAGGTAAGGGCGAGTCGCGGGCACGCTGCGGGACTGCTCCCGGAGAGGGAAGGAGGGAGGACCCCAGCCGCTGTCTCTTCTTCGCCTTCCTTCTCCCCCACAGCCCTCCAGAGGCCCGCGAGGCCGCCCAACCGGGAGGGATTCTGGGCAGGCCAGGCCAGAGGCAGGGAAGGGGTTAATTTAAGAAATTAAAATCAGAACGTTTCAAGACCAGGCTTCCCCTCCCCCCTCTCGCCTGTCGCTCCCTGAGCCTGGTGTTGGGGCAGGGGCGGGCTCCAGAACCCCACTGGGACTCTGGACCTTGGAGAGCAGGGGCCAGAGGGAAGGAGGAGGGGAAGCGCCCTGAAACCCCAACCCTCCCCACCTGCTTCTGAGGGGCTGGGGGAGGGGCCTGGTGTTAAGGCCTGGCTGGGCACCTGTGCGGGTGTCTGTGCGTGCCGGTGTGCACGTGTGATAGTCTGGAGATGTGCATGTGTGTGCACGCATGTTTCTGTCTCCACATCCAGTGCCTGCACTGGTGACAGTGCTCACAGTGTCTCTGGATATGTGCGCCCCTCTGCATTGCTTTGCATGTGAGTGTGTGTGACATGGGGCCTGTATGCACTGCCCACATTCTGCCGGCGAGTACAGTGTGGGCCTGCTCTCTCCTTAGGTCTCTCTGCAGAGAGGGGCCCAGATGGTTTTCTGGATGTGGGATCCAGGTGCTGGAGCCCGTGTGTGACCTTGGGAGGTGTGTGCCTGTTTGCAGGAGCAGGAGAGTGAGAGAGGGCTTAGAACAGAAAAAGCAGTGCCAGGGCTGCCAGAAGGCAGAGGACTGGATGCATTGACCCCCTGGGTCTTTGCCAGGCTGGAGTGACTACTATGGGAGGTATACATGTTGGGGACGTGTATACCTCCACAGGTGTGAAGAGCCATAGCCCTAGCCTTCTTGGGGGATTCAGAGGGATTTATAGAGGCAGTGGGCATTCCTTTACTCCCCACCCATAGGGGCCTAATAGGGGTATAATGGGGACAACTCCAGCTGCCTCCCCCATCCTTAGGATACCTCCACCTGCTGGCAGATGCCTCCTAAGAGTACCGAGCTTAGAGCTTCATTTCTTTGGCTTGTAAATCCATCTGTTAACATCCAAACCTTCCTCTCCCATTTCTATAATCTCCACCTTCTCAGCCCCTTTTCTGCATGTGGATTTTATATGGAGAGAGAGAGAAAGAACTGTTGGGCCCTGAAGGCCAAGCAGGAGGAAGAGAGAAGATGCCACGGGTGTAATGGAGAGTTGGGGGCAGGGAGGCAGGGCCATCAGAAAACAAACTCTATTACCATCTCAATTTTGCCTGATCTGAATTTAACAGAGAAAGAGGCAGACACAGAGAGGGAGTCTGGCGATATCCAGACAATTGTTTCTAGATTTAGGGATGCCTAAATGGTTTCGCTTTTGTTTTGGAATAGTTGTTTGTTTGTTTTAGACAGGGTCTCGCTCTGTCACCAAGGCTGAAGTGCAGTGGCGTGACCATGGCTTATTGCAGCCTCGACCTCCTGGGCCCAAGTGATCCTCCCACCTCAGCTTCCCGAGTAGCTGGGACTATGCATATACCACTGCACCTGCCTAATTTTTTTTTTTTCGGTAGAGACAGGGTCTCCCTATATTGCCCAGTCTGGTCTTGAACTTGTGGGCTCAAGTGATCCTCCTGCCTCAGCCTCCCAAAGTGCTGGGATTATAGGCATGAGCCACTGTGCCCAGCCTTGTTTTGGAATATTTGTAATGGGAAAGGGGTGATGGTTGTTGAAAAGTAATTGCCATCCTGCCTTTGAATTCCTGAGATCTCTTTACCTCCCTGGTGACCTATCACACCCTTTATCCATTCATTTAACAAGTATTTATTGCATGCTACCATGGGCCAACCTGTGTTAGTATGACATTTCACTCAATCAGAAGGAATGTGAGACCAAGGGCATAAGCTTTGGTAGTCAGGTAGTACTGGGTTCAAATCCTAGTTTGTCATGGTTTTAGTTATTCATTAGGGTGTAGAGGACTACCCCAGAATTTCCAGATGTAAAACAACAGTGATGTATTATTCCTCATGCTCTGGCATTAGCTGTGACAGTGGGTGTGGGCTCTGCTGGTCTCACGTGGAATCTCACACAGCTGCATTATGTTGAGAGACTAGCAGGAGAGGGACATCAAAATAGCCTCTCATTCTCCAGGGTCTCGATACATGTGGCATCTAATCATTTGGTAGTCTAGCCCAAGTTTCTTATGTGGCAGCTGAATCCCAAGAGGGAGTATTCCAAGAGGACAAGACCTAAGTTACAACTGCTGATCAAGCCTCTGCCTGCATCAGGCTTGCTAATGTCCAGTTGGCAAAAGCAAGTCACATGGCCAATCCCCGAGTCAGTGTGGGAAGAGAGCACATAAGGAAGGGCAGGAATACTGGGAGGCATGTCTCATTGGGGACCACCAAACAGCCCCATTACAGACTTTCCTTGGGCAAGTGATTTGGCCACTCTGAGCCTCAGTTTCCTCATCCTAGTATGGAGGCAGTACCACCTGCTTGGCAGCAGTGTTGTGAGGACCAAGTGAATGATCAGCATGATGTCTGACCAGAATCATTGGTAGATAAGTATTCATTGTTTTGATTGTTAAACTGCAGGCACCCTAATGGCACAACTCTCATTCATTTATGTGTACCAGTGCCTAGCATGGGCCTTGTGCTGGTCATCATATGCTGAGTGGATAAAAGGGAATGAAGTAGACAAGCCCTAAGCCTTAGAGCTCAGCTAGAGCAAAACAGCAGCACTGAGAAGACACAGCAAGCTTTACCTCCCAGTAATGACCAGCAGAATCAGGAAGCCACCTGTTATTCAAGGTGATTTTTGGATTTCATTGTAACTAGTTCATCCCGTTCCATGATGATGAGTGGTGGAAATTGCTTTGGTTACGTAAAATCAATCAGTTTCTCCATTATTCAGTGTGATTCCTCTAACAACATACTGATGTCTACTGTGTGTGAAGATGAATCAGTTGTATTGTCCCTGCTTTCATTGTATGTATTAGGAGGTATCTGAGGTACAAACATGTCCATGATTATCAGTATGTGATGCCTGTTGCCACAACCTTGAAGAGGTACAGTAAGGAGTGATTCGCGCAGTGATGTGATTTGAGCTGAAGAGGGAGAGGTCAAGGAAGGCTTGAAGGAAAAGGTGGCATTTGAGCTAGGCCTGCAGAATTTAGGCCCAGGAGTTCCAGGAAGTGGGACCAGCATGAGCCTAGACTTGGGGATGTGACAGCACATGGCATTTCCCCACAGAGCAAAACCTTGTAGGGCACACTAAGGATGCACATGGGAGAGAAGCAGGACAAAAGCTAGAGCTGGCGGAGATCAGGGATGGTTAGATTCCAGCCGGTCTTGAGGGTGGGCAAGGCCGGATGGACATCACCTCTCAGAAGCTGGCCATCCTTCCAAGATGTTTTTAGAAAAGTGACATGACTGGATCAATATATGCAAAAAAAAACTTTGGAAGCCATGAGAATTCAAAGCTGGAAGATTTATAGACTCCAGTTAGACAATATCAATGGTCCAGATAGAAGGGGATATAGGTCTGAACTGGGGAAGTGGCTTTAGGAAAAGTAGACAGAATCAAATATTTAGAAGATAATGTTGACAAAAATCAGTGATTGATGAGATCTGAGGGGGGACTAAGAATTCAGAGATGGCTTAGGGGGTCGCTATCCAGGGTGCTGAATAGATAACGAGGGTATTGGTTGGGTTAGGAGCCATGAGAAAAAAGGTTTGAAGATAAGTGTATTGTGAGTTCAGCATTAGTCACATTAAGCTTTGAGCCGCCAGCATTGAAATAAAACCCTTTTCATTCTCTCCTTCTCTACTGGCTGCTTCTAAGAAGCATTTTTAAAAAAAGAATTGCTATAAATTTCAGGTCTAAGGCATTGAATTATTTGTGCCTCAGGCCGGCGGAAGTGAAGATACAGAGTAGAGGCCGGGCACGGTAGCTCACGCCTGTAATCCTAGCACTTTGGGAGGCCAAGGTGGGTGGATCACCTGAGGTCAGGAGTTCAAGACCAGCCTGGCCATGATGGTGAAACCCCATCTTAAAAAAAAAAAAAAGAATAAAAAATTTAAAAAAATAAAAAATAAATAAAAAGATATAGAGTAGAATGAGGTTAGCCTTAAGAAGCATTTAAATATGTTCAGGTCACTCCCATCTTAGAAACTGCTTCTGGATTCTCCCATGCTACCTCCTCCTCCTCACAGTTGAGCTTCTTGCTTTCATTCATTCTCTCCTCAAGTCCTTGCCTCACTCGCTCCTCAGCCCACATGAGCCAGGCCCATCAAAGCAGGCCTCTTGAAAGTCCCCAGTGGGCCCTTCCCACTTCTGCTTTTACTTGTGTTGTCGACATTAGTTCTACTGTTGCCCACTCCTCTCCTGGACATCCTCTCCTACCTAAGGTTCCTTGCCAGAACTCCCATTTCTGCTGCTGGTTCTAGGAACCTCTTGGTTCTTCTGCCTCTCTGAGGGTGCATCTTCCCCTGCATCTCCCCTCTCTCTGCACCTTCTCCCTGAACTTGCTCATTTATTAAGCACTTTCCTTTTTACCCTCAAGTTGCCAAAACTGTATTTTTGGCTCCATGTTGCAATCCATGTACTGAACATCTCTACTTCCACGGCCCACTGGAACCTCAAACTCATGGAATCCACAACCAAACTCACCTCCCTTCAAAACTTGCCTTCCTCCATTTTTCCTCCTTACTGAGTCACATCCCCATCTCCCCAGTTGCTTAAGACCCAAACCTGAGCCTTATCCTTGAGTCTTCCCTTTCTTACCTGCCACAGTCATTCTGTCACCAGGTCTTCTCAACTCTCCTTCCTTAATTGCTCCCATATCCGTCCTTCTCCCCATTTGCACTCCTGCTACCTTGGTTAATAATTTTCACTTCTGGTGTTCCAACAACCTTCTTCCTGACTTTGGCTTTCTGTATTTCATTCTCTAAACTGTAAATCTGATCAAGCCCTTGCCATTCATTCAGTCCACAAACACTACTCCATGAGCACCTGCCCCATGCCAGGCACTGGTATAAGTGTTGAGGAAGTAGCAGTGATCGAGATATACAATGTCTCTACCCTCATGGAGCTTGCCCTTATAGTTCCCTGAAGGAGGAATACCCTTTCTCACTTCCTTGCCCTTATACATGCTGTTTCATGTGCTCCGAATGCCTTTCTTCTCCTCCCCAAACCTCATAATTGCTCTTCCTCACCTGGCAATTATATTTTGCTCTTCAAGAGTTAGCTTAGATGCTACTGCCACTGGAGGTTCCTCAGTCGCTCAATTCCTCAAGCTAGGTTAAGCGTAGAAACCTGTGCCTGCCTCTTGCATAAGTTTATTTCATAACTGTATCCTCTAACACCTCAGTCTGCCTTGGGAGATAACAAACCTGTGTGAAGGCCAGGACTGGATCTTGTTTGTCTTTGTCCTCAACACACCTAGCACAGCACCTGGTATGGTGTAATTCAAGGTATTCAGCAAGTAGATGTAGAATAAGTCATGTTTGAATACAGCTTAGGAGAGAAGTCTAGGCTAGAAATGCAGATTTGGGAGACTATTAGTTAGGATGCTTGATTGCAAGGGACAAAAATTCAACCCAAACTACTTTAAGCAAATTTACCAATTCATATAACTAGTAAGAAGGGAAATGAATGGGTCTTAGACACCCAGGTGCTCACAGTTGTGGTGAGGACTGTCTAGCTCTTGGCCCAGCTTTCCTCTGAGTGTTGCCACCTTGTTCCCCACTGTGCATGGGCTTTCTCCATGTAGTGGGTGGAGGTTGCACAAGTCCATAGACAGCCTCACCATCCTAGCATGGGATCCCAGATGGACAAGAGGACTGCTTGATCTTTCATATAAACTCCCAATAGAGGACTCTGTTGACTCAGCTTGAGGAATGTGCTCAACCCTGGGTCAATCACTGTGGTCAAGAACATAGAGATACTGTGATTGGCCAGGCCTGGGTCATGTGCCTATCCTACGAGGATTGACAACCTAGCCAGAACCACATAAAGTACAGAGGGGCAGCTCACTAAAGAAAGGATGATCCAGGTGAAGTCTCCTACTACCTTTGAGAAAAAAAAAAGAAAGAAAGGATGAGATGTTGCTATTAACAGAAGGTGAAGAAGACTTGCTGAGCAGATGAAAATCATAATGCCCACTGCAGGGACTATCAGTGACCACATGATGGTGGAAGCCATAGAAATGCAAGATGATCTGTGTTACTGGCAGAGTCAATGTGTGGGAATGTGATAGGAGACAAGAGCTAGAGAAGACACACATCCTGAGATGGTTGGTCTTGTTTGAAGAGATAAGACACATACCTGAAGGCCTTAAAAAAATTATCTCTGATTAGTTTAGCCTGTAGAATCCTTCAATCCAAACAAAACCTTGATGGGGATTTGAAAGAAAGTAGGCTTGAGATAGGCATTTCAGATACAAGGAGAATCACAGGTCTGGAGGCAGGGCCAGGCTGAAAAAGGAGGATAGTCTTAAGGCTTGCAGAGGTTGCTGATTTGGGAAGACTAGAATGCAAAGGAAAATCTCCAACTGTTCTGTCATGTTGCTCATAGTACAGACCTGGGATAAAATTTGAACAACACTGCTGTTTTCCTTTTTCCTCCTGTCCCTCCTCCCCCTGCCTTTATTGCCCTCTCACCTGCATTCAAGCAAAGCTTCAGGGCCATGCTTAGAAGGTGCATAAATCTAGACAAAAATTTTCCTAAGATTCATAGTCATTCCTCAGCTCCAGCAGATGGAGGGCAACTGTAAAGTGGGCTGGCCTGGGGTGAAAAGGCACCTGGATCCCAGAAACCCCTCTCTTCCTCCACCTGACACATCCATCCACAGGCTGATATTCCCAGACTTTCCCCTCCCCTGTTCTCTGCCAGCATGGCTAGCAGGATGCTGTGAGGCAAAGAGGGGTACTTCAAAAGTACACGGTGAGAGGGGGCAGAGTGGGGAGAAGTCTGGCTACTTCTGGGGCCCTGAAAGGTGTCCCCCATAGGAAGGGCCACTACTTAGTTAGGATGAACAGATACGCACAGATGTCCTGACACCGAGCTCACTATACGTTGTAGAATAACCTTGTTCTTGAACAGTTGTGTATGTGTATGAACTCTAGAATATCTCTGGTCACTTTGCCAGCTTCTTCAGTTTTGTCTGTGGTTATTAGTCTATTTAAGTTTTCTATTTCTTCTTGAGTCAATTTTGATAATTTATATTTTCCTAGAAAAGCATTCAGTTTACCCAGATTTTCAAAAATCTGGGCCAAGAGTTGTACCTGGTAGTAATTTAAGAAAATCTTCTCTGTGCCAGCAGTTATATCTCTTTTTTCCCCCATGTGTTTTATATATATATATATTTTTTTTTTCTCTCTCTCTCTCTCTCTCTGAATAGATTTGCCGGAGAGCTATTTATTTTCTTGGTCTTTTCAAAGAACTGTCTTTTGGATTTACTTCTGAAGGCTACTTTTTGGGTTTTAATAAACCTAAAGGCTAAATGATGGTGATGTTGTAACAATTACTACATACCTTTATTTTTTTTTTTTTTGAGATGGAGTCTCACTCTGTCGCCAGGCTGATGCAGTGGCGCAATCTCAGCTCACTGCAACCTCTGCCTCCTGGGTTCAAGCGATTCTCCTGCCTCAGCCTCCCAAGAAGCTGGGACTACAGGCACACCCCACCACACCCAGCTAATTTCTGTATTTTTAAGTATAGACAGGGTTTCACCATGTTGGCCAGGATGGTCTTGATCTCTTGACCTCGTGATCCACCCACCTCAGCCTTCCAAAGTGCTGGGATTACAGGCGTGAGCCACTGTGCCTGGCACCTTTCTTTCTTTCTTTCTTTCTTTCTTTCTTTTTTTGAGACAGAGTTTTGCTCTTGCTGCCCAGGCTGGAGTGCAATGGTGTGATCTTGGCTCACTGCAACTTCTGCCTCCCAGGTTCAAGCGATTCTCCTGCCTCAGTCTCCCGAGTGGCTGGTATTACAGGTGCCTGCCACCACTCCTGTCTAATTTTTGCATTTTTAGTAGAGACAGGGTTTTACCATGTTGGCCAGGCTGATCTTGAACTCCTGACCTCAGGTGATCCGCCTGCCTCAGCCTCCCAAAGGGCTGGGATTACAAACGTGAGCCACCATACCCAGCCTACTACATATCATTTTTTTAAAAAAAGAAAGTTAAGTTTTGGCCAGGTGCCATGGCTCATGTGGATTTTAATATTAAAATCTAAATGTAGGCCTGGCCAACATGATGGTGCACACCTGTAATCTTAGCTACTTGGGAGGCTGAAGCGAGAGAATCACTTGAATCTGGGGGTGGGGGGGGGGAGGTTGCAGTGAGCTGAGATCACGCCACTTCATTCCAGCCTGGGAGACAGAGCAAAACTCCATCTCAAAAAAAAAGAAAGTTAAGTCTTGCCTCATATATACTAAGGTATTTATGGATGAAATGATATGATATTTAGGATTTGCTCAAAATTATCCAATAGTGGGGGTAGGGCAATTGTGAAGCAGGGAAGTAGTGCACAGATGAAGAAAAAGTGGCCAGGAGTTGAGAATTCTTGAAGCTGGATGATGAGTACCTAGGAGTTCATCATAATACTCTTATTTTTTAACATCTGTGAAAATGTCTATAATGGAAAGTTGGTTTTTAAAAATTCCTATCACACCATGCACACCATAAATTTCTAGCTGGGTTAAAAAATGAAAATGGGCTGGGTGTGGTGGCTCACACTTGTAATCCCAGCACTATGGAAGGCTGAGGTGGGCAGATCACCTGAGGTCAGGAGTTTGAGACCAGCCTGGTCAACATGGTGAAACCCCATCTCTACTAAAAATACAAAAATTAGTCAGGTGTGGAGGTGTGTGCCTGTAATCCCAGCTACTCAGGAGGCTGAGACATGAGAATCACTTGAACCCAGGAGGCGGAGGTTATGGTGAGCCAAGATCGCCTCACCACTGCACTCCAGCCTGGGTGACAGAGCGAAACTCTGTCTAAAAAAAAACCAAAAAAATCCAAATGTAGGCCAGGTGCAGTGGTTCACGCCTATAATCCTAGCACTTTGGGAAGTTGAGGTGGGTAGATCATTTGAGCCTAGCAGTTTGAGACCAGCCTGGGCAACATAGTGAGACCCTGTCTCAAAAAAAAGAAAAAAAAATCCAAAAGGAAATCATACAGCCTAAAGTAAGTGACAATGAGTTGGTAGTATGTAAATCTTTAATTCTAAAAAAGCTCTTAATTCTAAAAAATATTCTGTAATTTTAAAAAAAGGAAATCATAAGTCTCAAAAGAAAACATATGCAACTGTTTATATTAATCTTTGGGTAGGGAGAGATTTCCTAAGCGTAATAACAAAATCAGATTTTCCTGTGGCAGAATTTAAAACTTTAGTATGTCAATAAAGACCATAAACAAAAGTAAATGCCAATCAACACACTTGAGAAAAATATTTGCAGTATATAAATGATAAAAGATCAATAATATTAAAAGCTTTTGTAAATCGATAAGAAAATACGAATGATCGGTATGAAAATGGGCAAAGTAGTACACAGGCAAGACGCCAAAGAGATGGAAATGGCTGCTGTATGTGTGAAGAAATGCCCAGCCATCACAATCAAGGAAATGCAAGTGAAACAGCCAGGCCACTTTTCAGTTTCAAATTGACAAGAGCACAGAGGCCAGATCATGAAACTGAGGAGTTGGGCTGCAGTTGGTAGTGGACGGGGTACCCTTGAAGGAGTGTGAGCATAGGAATCTGATGCCTTTACTGATGGAATAGAGCTGTGGGACTGAAGGCTGGGCCAGCAGTCTAGGTGTGAGGAGGCTGTGGTCTGGAAGAGCACAAAGCATGAGAAAAGAACAGTTGGGTTGAAAGCACTCGGAAGGGAAAAAACCAGTTGGTCTTGATGGTTATCAGAGAAAAAATCAAGATGGCCAGTGGTTTAGCTGGGAGGACAGTGACACCAAAGGAAACGGGTGCTGGGTAGTAGGTGAGGAGAAGTCTGGGATTTGTTTTTGACACTGGAGGCCACTGTGTTAGTCTGGAGTCTTATTACTAGAGACTGGAACTGACTCAAATGTTAAAGCTAGAAAAACATTTGCAGCCCTTCTTAATGGTCAAGTCCTGGGTTAGAGCTTCAGGCACATCTAGATGTAGAAACCCAAATGATATCATCAGGGGTCTTGTACTTCTTTTCTCCCAAAGAGAGCACAAAAATGTCCACAAGTAGCTACAGGCTCACATCCTACCAACTGAGCACAGCTCCTAAAGTACCTGTATCAGCCAGATTGAGAAATGAGTCTGTTACTGACCCAACCACTGTGACTCTAATGGAACAGATTGAGGTCATGTGTGTTCCCTGGGAGCCAGTGGATGCAGTCAGCCCTACCCAAATCTACTCAAAGTGCAGGGAATGGTACTCAAAGTGTAGGGAATGGTTCTCAAAGGAAAAATTGGAGATCAATTCACAACAAAGAGGGACGAGAGCCAGGCAGCAAAAACAATCAACGTCCACTGTATTTCACTTCTTAGATGTCCAAGATTGACACAGACCCCCTCTCCTGTGTAATTTTAAAAAATACTTCCCTGTTTATTATAATGCAACTATCCCTCACCAAACTTAAAGCACAGTTCTCCCACTTCTGGGAGGAGACATTCCAAGTTTTCACCCAGTTACCCCATCTATCCCCAATTTAACATCTTGGCAATAGCAACGGGCTGTTTGGTTAGGTACTAAGCTCATGGTCTTTCCATTTATGGCCCAACCACAATGATGGAGAGAAAACTGTATAGCTGAAAGAAGAAAAGCCTTCCTAGTTGAAGAGGCGGGTGAGGAAAAAAACCTGGTCTGTGGTCCACATGTTTGACTCAAAGATGAGGAAGAGGTTCCCTGGTACACCAATCTTGCTGCTCTGATTGTGCTGTCTCTGTGGGAGGGGCACTGAGGGATGCAGGTTTGGAGAGGTTCAGGGCAACCATAGGGGCTGAGCAATCCTATCCTTTGGTTTGTGGGGGTTTCTGGCAATACAGTTCCCTTAATCATTGGGAGGCTTTTCAGTCCGTTTGCATTTGGTCATCCCCAGAGCTATTAACCAGAGCTATAGACCTCTATGAAAGTTAATGATTCTTGAATGAAGTCCCTGGTGGTGGTGTAGGAGGGGAGGGGTTATCTCTTAGCAACAGGCCCCAGTGTTCTGTGCATCCCAGGAGCCCTTGGTTCTGCAGCCTCTAGCTGGGCCTCTGCCACAGGGCAATGCAAACTCTTAATCTGGGGTGGGAGGCAAAAGGTCATCTGCCCCTTTTCACTCAAGCTGCATCCCAGTGGAAGCCTGCTTATAAGAGAAGCTTCTGTCCAGCTGGCAGGGCACAGCAGGAGGGGTTTAGCAGGGTCTGAGGAGTCAAGTACCTGTCAGGCCCCAGGCTTGTTTCTCTCTTAGTTCCCAGCCTCTCTGTCTTCGCTTGAGCTGACTTTAGCTTGAAGAAATGAGCTGGCTCTTAATTATCCGACTCTCAGCCATATTGAATTACTGGCCGCAGGCAGAAAGGACCTCTCTGGGCAAGCCCAAATTTTCTTCCTCTCTGCTTTCAGATGGGCTCCTTTCAGCCAGAGTGTGTCTCTTGCTTTTTGGACCTTACTGAGGCCATGGGAAAGACACTCTCAACATCCTGACATTTTTCTACAAATCCCCTAATGTTGCAGGCATGGTAGGTATGTGGCCTGAGCTCCAGGGATGGTGGGAGGCGGTTTAATCAGCTGTTTTGCTGCTGCTCTGTGACAAGTTCACCAACCCTGTGAGTAGGGAGTGGGGGAAGCAGTGCCAGCTTATGCCCTCCTCCTTAGTTCAGCTAATTTCGTTTGCGGGTCTATTAAAAATTTCCATCTCTGATTCTAATTTCTCGGTTAGGATATTTTCTGAGTGCAAGTAACCAGACCCAACTGTAACTAGCTTTAAGCAAAAAAGGGCAATAGGGAGCTAGGCGCGGTAGCTCACACCTATAATCCCAACACTTTCAGAGACTGAGGCAGACAGATCATTTGAGTTCAGGAGTTCAAGACCAGCCTGACCACCATGGTGAAAACCCATCTCTACTAAAAATACAACAGTTAGCCAGGCGTGGTGGCACATGCCTATAATCCCAGCTACTTGAGAGCCTGAGGTTGGAGAACTGCTTGAACCCGGGAGGTAGAGGATGTAGTGAGCCGAGATTGCACCACTGCACTCCAGCCTGGGTGAAAGTAAGACTCCATCTCAAAAAAAAGGTGGAGGATGGGGTGGGGGGACAGAATTGATTGGTTTGTGCAGCTGAACAGGCCAGGCTCTCAGTGTCTGTGAGCAGTGTCTTTCTCCATCTAAGTTTTGCTTCTTTGGGTTGGCTTCATTCCCAGGTGTCTCCTCCCAAAAGGAGAAAGGATGGCCCCAGCAGCTCTGCCCTTCTCCATTAGCTTAGAAACCTGATCCCAAAGAGAATGCTTTCCCTCAATCATTCCAGAACAGTCCTGGGGCTCACTGGCTCAACTTTGGTGCTCTGTGTTTATCCCAGGACTGATTTGCCAAGTCTATGTCACAGCCCCCAGACCCTGTGGACTGAGAAAGTAGGGAAGGATGGTTCCCTATGGTCAAAACAGAGTGCTGATACCAGGAGGAGGACTGGATGCTGGTCTGGCACAGGGAACAGACATCCACCCATACATCCTGTGGAAATGCCAGAAGGCAACAGAACTCTGGGCAGGTCAGGACGGAGAAGTAGAGCTTACAGGTGTAAGTAAACCTATGAGAGGGAAGCCGACTGCCTGCCTAGGGGGAAGATAGAGATGGAGGGCTGCAGAGGCAGACCTCAGGGAATCAGGGTGTTTAGGAAGGCAGCAAGAACAGGAAGTTGCAGAACCCAGGGGAAAATCCAAACAGGAAAGCTCACGGCAGCCTGTGAAGATGGAGGGGTCAACAGTATCAGCGCGGGACCAAAAAGGGGAAGACCCTTGATGACAACTGGCTTGTCTGATCAGCAAGTGATCTGTGACCTTGATCACAGGGCAGTGGAAGCCCGACTGCAGGCAGTTAGGAAGAGGATGACAGTGAGGAATGGGATGGAGAACCCACACGGTAGGAGAAGGGTGACAGGAAGCCAGAGTTGGAGGGGCAGCAGGAGTTGAAGGTGAGGAGGGTTGGGATGCTAGAATTGGTGGAGGGGTGGGGGGACCTTGTGCCGTAAGGGGTGTGGGGAGGATAATAAAGCACTTGGGGTGAAGGTGGGGCAGGGGCACTTTCTGGAAGCCCACCCCAACTTTAATAGGTCTGAGAAAAAGACCTAAGTGCCTGGAATAGTAGGGATAGGAGGATGTGATGCAGAAATCAGGACAGAACAAACAGTGACACATGCAATGTCATTAAGTGGAGTGATGTCTTGGTCACTGCAACATGGTACCAATAGTCCCAGCCTGTGTGGGGGCGCAGTCTGCAAAAAATGAAAATAAGCATCTTCTTCAATTTTTACACTCAAGTGTACAGCTTGATGATTATTTACATATGTACACAACTGTATAACCATCACTCAGAGCAGATACAGAACATTCTCCACATCACATAATGCTGCCTCCTGCCTCTTCGTGTAGCCCCAAGCAGGGGACCTCTATGCCAACTTCTTCATCATCAATTGTGTCTGTTCTTGAACTCTATCTCTCTGGAATCCTAAAGCATGCACTCTTTGGTCTGGCTTCTTTCATGCAACATAATATTGGATGAACTCATCCATGTCACTCTGTGTACCAATAGTTCCTTTTCTTATTGCTGGGTAGATTCTATCATTGTAACCGTTCTACCGTTGATGGGCACTTGGGTCGTTTCAGGTTGGAACCATTATAAATAAAAGTAATTACGCGCCCTCCCCTATAAAAACCGACGTCTTATTCTCTCTCCCTCTTGCTCATTTACAGGCCCTCCCACAGGTGCGAAAGCAGCCCAGCCTCCTCTGGGAGGTCTCCCCTTGCCCCTCGATGCTAATTTCCTCATGGCTGGGGGATGTGAGCTCCGGACTGGGAGCTGGGGTGGGAGCAGCGATACCCTCTTCCTAAGACTCATCGCCTCTCTTCCAGCCTCCTTGCCCCGGGCCGCGGGCGCCCTGAGCCTTCCTCACCCCGCAGGGGGGCTCGCCCGCGGCCCCCCATGAGCGCTCCCGGCTGACCGGCGAGGGGGGCCGCGGTGGAGCCTGCGTGCCGCGGGGGCAGCGGGGCCATGGCCTCGCTGGACCTGCCGTACCGCTGCCCCCGCTGCGGGGAGCACAAGCGCTTCCGGAGCCTGTCGTCGCTGCGCGCGCACCTGGAGTACAGCCACACCTACGAGACGCTCTACATCCTCTCCAAGACCAACAGCATCTGCGACGGCGCCGCCGCGGCCGCGGCCGCCGCCGCCGCCGCCTCGGGCTTCCCGCTGGCGCCCGAGCCCGCCGCCCTGCTGGCCGTGCCCGGCGCCCGGCGCGAGGTCTTCGAGAGCACGTCCTTCCAGGGCAAGGAGCAGGCGGCCGGGCCGTCGCCCGCGGCGCCGCACCTGCTGCACCACCACCACCACCACGCGCCCCTCGCCCACTTCCCTGGAGACCTGGTGCCCGCCAGCCTGCCCTGCGAGGAGTTGGCCGAGCCGGGCCTCGTGCCCGCAGCCGCCGCGCGCTACGCGCTGCGCGAGATCGAGATCCCGCTGGGGGAGCTGTTCGCCCGCAAGTCTGTGGCGTCCTCGGCGTGCTCGACGCCGCCACCTGGGCCCGGCCCCGGCCCCTGCTCCGGGCCGGCCTCCGCCTCCCCCGCGTCCCCCTCACCCGCGGATGTGGCCTATGAAGAGGGCCTGGCGCGCCTCAAGATCCGCGCGCTGGAGAAGCTGGAGGTGGACCGGCGGCTGGAGCGGCTGAGCGAGGAGGTGGAGCAGAAGATCGCGGGTCAGGTGGGCCGGCTGCAGGCCGAGCTGGAGCGCAAGGCGGCTGAACTGGAGACGGCGCGGCAGGAGAGTGCGAGGCTCGGGCGCGAGAAGGAGGAGCTGGAGGAGCGCGCGTCTGAGCTCTCCCGCCAGGTGGATGTGAGCGTGGAGCTGCTGGCCTCGCTCAAGCAGGACCTGGTGCACAAGGAACAGGAGCTGAACCGCAAGCAGCAGTGAGTAAACCCTCGGGTCCTGTAGGTAGTTGTGCCTGTCCAGTCACTGTGCCGCCACAATCACCATGGGCGTGCCTGAGTGTGTCTGTGTATGTGGCTATGGCTTTGTAACGGGATCTGTGACCACGAGCATGCAGTGATGGTGTGTGGGGCCAAGAGTGTCACGATGATGTGTGCTTGGTACTGTGAGGACATGGCAGTGTGACCCTGTGCCTCTTTGTGAAGACTGTTCCTTTCTCCTTCTCTGTCCTAGACAAGCCAACCCTTGCATTTTGGCACCAGATCCTCTTCCCTTTTGCCTTCCTAAAGACATAGCTCAACTCTCCCCTCTCCCTTTTCCATCATGAGATTTTGTTTCTTCAGATCATTCCTAAAAGCATAAAGACATTATGTCATTTCTGCCATCTGCCGTAACCCTCTTCCCCTTAAGCTACTGCCCCTTTTCTCTCTGCCTTACAGAAAACTCCTTGTATTTGTTTATACTTCTTGTCTCCAATTTCTTTCCTTACTTTCTCTCTTGAACCCAGTCTGATCGCATACCAGGGACCCTGGTAGAGGGACTTTCCTGTTGCTAAGGCCAAACCATCGTCTTACTTGGCACCTTGGCAGCATTTGACACATCTGACCCCTGACATGCCTTCTCCACTTGCCTTCTAGGACACTCTTGGGATTTCCTTCTATCTTTTTGTCTCAATCTTCTTCATTTCTCTGGTCTTTAAATATAGGATTATGAACTACAGATGGCCCCTGACTTAAAATGGTTTGACACAATTTTTTGATTTTCTGATGCTACAAAAGCACCACGCAGTCAGTAGAAACTATACTGTATGAAAATGAAAAACAGTATGTACAACCATACTTTTTTTAGTACAGTATTCAATAAATTACATGAGATATTCAACACTTTCATAAAATAGACTTTGTGTTCAGTGATTTTGTCTAACTGTAGGCTAATATAAGTGCTCTGAGCACAAGTAAGGCAAGCTGGGCTAAGCACTGATGTTCAGTAGGTTAAGTGCATTAAATACACTTTTGACTGATGATATTTTCAACTTATTATGGGCTGATGGGGATGTAACCCCATTGTAAGCCAACGAGCATTTGTATATAGATATTATTTATATGTCCCCATTGTGATATAAACTCCATAAAGGCAGGAGTTGTTCACTGCTATTTCCCCAATACCTAAAACAGTGCCTGGCACCTAGAAGGTGCTCAATAAATATTGAATGGATGCACAAACAACCGGGAATGCACTTGGGAGTAAGTACACATGTGATTCTAAGTGTGCCATGTGTTCACGAGCTCCTAGAAGTTGATGCAAACTACAGTATGCTTCCACATGTGAGTGTATTCCTCTGCGTGTTGATGTGACTTAGTGTATATTTTTGAATGTCCCTGAAAGTGTGTTTGACTATGTCGGTGGTACTGTGCCTCCATGGTTCTTTGCGTGTCTCACACGTGAGCACGTGCCCGAGCTGGAACATGATGTGAGTACACAAAGATGAATGTGTGGGGCTGTGCCTGGGGCTGTGTAATGGGGCTCTGTGTGGGGATATGTGACATGGCTGGTGGCCCTAAGTGTGTGCTAGGAGTGTGCTGTGTTGGGATGCTGGGTACTGAAGGGCATGCCTGTGTGTGTGAACATGTCTGTGTTTATGAGAGAGATGTGTCTGGTTATGGCATATGGATGTACATGGGGTACATGTGTGTGGGGCTGTGTGTATGCCTGGAGTGACTGTGTGGGACTGAGTATGCCTGAGAATTTCTGTGGAGAGCAGGGTGTGTAGTTGCATGTCTTGTGTTGGGTGGGTAGGGTGTGAGTGTGTGGCTCGGAGTGCAATGTGCATGCGTGTATTTCTGTTCCGTGTCATCGTGTGGGGCCGTGTGCTTGGCCTGTTCTGCAGAAACCCATGTGACCATAGGCAGACACCGCAGGCAGCTATGCAGGTGTCTCCCTGCACTGGCTGGGCTCTCCTTCGGAAGGGGTGTGGGCAGGCAGGCCAAGGCTCTGGGGTAAGAGACTGCTCTGGGCCCAGGGAGGTGGTGCAGATTGACCAGTTCCTGAAGGAGACAGCGGCGCGGGAGGCCAGTGCCAAGCTGCGGCTGCAGCAGTTCATTGAGGAGCTCCTTGAGCGAGCTGACCGTGCCGAGCGGCAGCTGCAGGTCATCAGCAGCAGCTGTGGCAGCACGCCCAGCGCCAGCCTGGGCCGTGGAGGTGGGGGAGGTGGCGCTGGCCCCAATGCCCGGGGCCCAGGCAGAATGGTGAGTGCCCATATGCCTTCCCTCCTCTACCTGCACACCTGGCCCCCTACAACCTCACCTTTCACATGGCCAGACCTCTCCCCATGATGCCCCATCTGCCCCTTCTTTGGCTTTTCCCTCACGAGCAGATGCTGGGAACAGGGGAGCCCCTTTGATTGGGCAGGAGTGCCAGCGGCAGCCCCTAAGGCTGTAGTGAGATGTGATCCAGTGGCCCCAGCCCTCAGGGGCTATCTCTGCCCATCCCTGCAAATGAGAGCCCAGGAGCCACTATCTGGGGTTCAGGGTGCTGGGTGGGTGTGGGGAGGCGGCTGGTTAGCCTGCCTCTCTGGGCTGTCTGTCCATTTGTCCATCTTTCCCAACTTTTTTCCTTCTCTCCTCCCCTCCTCTCTTTTACCGTTTCCCCTGCTATTCCTGCTCATCCTCTTGGCTCCTCTGCCCCTCTCCTTTACCTCCCACTCTGGGGGCCCACAGCGAGAACACCACGCAGGCCCGGCCATGCCTAGCACATATGCAGTGTCCCGGCATGGCTCCTCTCCCAGCACAGGGTAAGCCTCGGGCCCAGCCCACCCCATGCAGCCTACCCTCACCCTGGAAAGATCTGCTGGCCTGTCTGGGGCTTGTGTCATCTTCTGCCCCTACCCTCCCTGGCTCACCTGTGTCTGCCTTTCCTCACCCAGAGGGGGCTTTTGGAAAGTAGGGCGGGTGGGTTGCCCTCAGCTGATGGTAGGGGCAGAGTGGGGAGTTTGGGCAGGCCTGGTGCCTCTCACTCCTTACTGTGTGGTCCACCCTGCCTCAGGGCCTCCAGCCGTGTGCCAGCCGCATCCCAGAGCTCAGGCTGCTATGACAGTGACAGTCTGGAGCTGCCCAGGCCAGAGGAGGGGGTCCCTGAGGACAGTGGCCCTGGGGGCTTGGGCACACGGGCCCAGGCTGCCAACGGGGGCTCAGAACGGTCCCAGCCCCCTCGCAGCTCAGGCCTGCGGCGCCAGGCCATCCAGAACTGGCAGCGCAGACCCCGCCGACACAGCACCGAGGGGGAAGAGGGTGATGTCTCTGACGTGGGCTCCCGAACCACTGAGTCAGAGGCTGAGGGCCCGTTGGATGCGCCCCGCCCCGGGCCTGCTATGGCTGGGCCATTGAGCAGCTGCCGGCTCTCAGGTAAGTCCTGGAAGGGTGGGCAGGGAGATACAGGACTGAAACAGTGAATCTCCTGGGCTCCTGCACCGCCCCCTTTCCCCAGACTTGCCCACACCTCCTACATAGCGCCCTTCAAGCCTGGGGCAGGAACTTTTTGACAGGGCAGGGCTGCAGTGGCAAAAGTATGCTCAGATTGTCTGTTGCACAAGGATGCCACATCCAGCTGGGGGAGGGGTCCATTCACCTGGTAGGCTCATTAACATTTACAGGAGAGCAGTTGAGTGTTGCCTCCAAACTCTGAAGCCCCTGGTGCAGTGGGGGAAGGCCCCACACATGTGTGGGTGGGTTGGGAGATGACAGGGTTAGGGTCAGGGGTGTAGCTGCGCCCCATGTTCTGGGCAGCCCCATGCCTGCCCTCTGTTTCCAGAGGCCTGGTTTATACTCCAGCACCCCCCAACTCCTTTCCCTCTCCAAATCTGATGCATTACCTCATGTAGGAGGTGAGTTTAAGTGATATATAACCTTAAAAAGAAAGTTTACATAAGGGACACCTTTTTGTAATGTGTAAAATTAGAGATGGGGTAATTCAAAGGACAGGGATGCAGAGGCCCCTTTTCCTTCCCCCCTAGGCCCCGGTACCCCAGTATGCCCATTCCTCTGCAGCTCCTACCCTGCCCCAGCTCCCCACACACTTCCCCACACCAGCCTTGACCCTCCACGCTCACTTTTGAACCCCTGGTATTCTGCAGCCCGCCCAGAGGGAGGCAGTGGGCGGGGTCGGCGAGCAGAGAGGGGCAGCCCCTCACGCTCCAACGAGGTCATCAGCCCGGAGATCCTGAAGATGCGAGCCGCCCTCTTCTGCATCTTCACCTACTTGGACACGCGCACACTGCTGCATGCTGCCGAGGTCTGCCGGGACTGGCGCTTTGTGGCCCGCCACCCCGCAGTCTGGACAAGGGTGCTGCTTGAGAATGCCCGTGTCTGCTCCAAGGTGCCTGCCCCGCCTGTCTTCTGTTCCCTGGTTGAAGCCACCTTTCCCCCGGGTAGAATCTGACCCCTCAAGGTCTGGTCTTTGCAACCCTTACAACACTAGTGCCAACCTGGCTTGCCAGAAATGCTCTCATGGGGCCTCCTATCCTGGGGCTGGCCCACCTCCAGCCAACCAAGTTCAGATCCCTTCATCTCCAAGTACCCTTCCCCACCCCCGCAGTTCCTGGCAATGCTGGCTCAGTGGTGCACCCAGGCTCATTCTCTGACACTGCAGAACTTGAAGCCCCGGCAGCGGGGAAAGAAGGAGAGCAAGGAGGAGTATGCCCGGAGTACCCGGTGAGGCCTGCAGTGGGTGGGTGGTGGGTGCTGTTGGGCCACAGACCTGGAGTTAAGTAAGGATGTTTCCCAGAGGAGGAGGTGGCCAGCTCTCTGAGTTTCTGGTCATCCCCAGGGGCTGCCTGGAAGCTGGGCTGGAGTCCCTGCTGAAGGCAGCTGGGGGGAACCTGCTGATCCTGCGCATCTCCCACTGTCCAAACATCCTCACCGACCGCTCGCTCTGGCTGGCCAGCTGCTACTGCCGCGCGCTGCAGGCTGTCACCTACAGGTGGGTCCACCTGACTAGAAACATGGCCCATGCCCTCTCAGCCCAGGGTCCCACAAGATCCTGAGGCACTGCATAGTCTCCGCCAGGGTTCTCAAGCAAAGGGACCCAAGAGCTCTATGGCCAAAGGGAAGGAAGCCTCGGCAAGAGCAGAGGCAGAGGCAGAGGCCACCAGAGTGGGCGACTCCAGCTTTGTCTTGTATCTTTTCATTTTATTTTTTTTTGAAATAGAGATGGGGTCTCGCCGTATTGCCCAGGCTGATCAAGAACTCCTGGGCTCTGGTGATCCCCAACCCTGGCCTTGGCCTCCCAAAGTGTTGGGATTACTGGTATAAGCCACCCCGCCGGCTGACCAGCAGTTTTGTCTTTTCACAGGAGTGCCACAGACCCTGTGGGCCACGAGGTGATTTGGGCCCTGGGAGCAGGCTGCAGAGAGATCGTCTCCCTCCAAGTGGCGCCACTTCACCCCTGGTGAGCCCTGGCAGGTTTGGGGGGTGGGAGAGGGGACACAGTTGGTCTTGGTCTGGGGCTGAGGACTGAGCAGATCAGAGCCCATTCCACAAGCTATTAGGACAGATTCACACACATTAATCTGTCCACTGAGGCCTTAGGAGCAGGGCTTTAAAATCAGACCTGGTTGGCCAGGCGCAGTGGCTCATACCTGTAATCCCAGCACTTTGGGAGGCTGAGGTGGGCAGATCACCTGAGGTCGGGAGTTCAAGACCAGCCTGACCAACAGGGAAAAAACCTGTCTCTACTAAAAATACAAAATTAGCTGGGCATAGTGGTGCATGCCTGTAATCCCAGCTACACAGAAGGCTGAGGCAGGAGAATCGCTTGAACACAGGAGGCGGAGGTTGCAGTGAGCCGAGATCGCACCATTGCCCTGGTGAAACTCTGTCTCAAAAAATAATAATAATAAACTAAATAATAATAAATAAATAAAATCAGACCTGGGGTTATGTCCTGGCTTACTGGCAGTGTCACCTTGGGCATCCCAATCATGTCTTAGTTTCTCAACCTGCAAAGTAAAGGTGGTATTAGGAACTGTGGACCTTATTAGGGCTGTTACTGGCCCAGATGACATCAAGTACCCAAAGCCTGCAGAGTCCACAGTAATTGTTCAGTAAACACCAGCTAAAAATCACCAGCTTTGTTTGACATATGAAAGGCAGTTCAGGGAGGTCAGTGTATAAAAGAGCCAGTTGTTGGAGAATCCAAGTTATGAAATTCTTTCTCACTCTGCCTGGAGTTCCTCAAACACACCAGGCTCTTTTGCTCCCTGCACTTTGCCTCTCTCCACTCGACAGCTCCTCCCAGTCATCCAGTGTGCCTTCTGTAATACCCTGGGGAGAGCGTGTCACCACTCACCTGTCTCCATCTCCACTGCACCTTGCCCTGACCCCTCTGTCATCGACTTTGCAGGATCATCCCTGACAACTCTGCCCTCATCTCATCTGCCAAGTCCTGCAGATTGATTCCCAAGCACTCTTTTTTCTTTTTTGAGACGGGGTCTCACTCTGTCACCCAGGTTAGAGTGTAGTGGTGTGATCTCAGCTCACTGCAACCTCCACCTCCCAGGTTCAGGCGATCGTCCTGCCTCAGCCTCCTGAGTAGCTAGGACTATAGGCATGGGCCACCATGCCCAGCTAATTTTTGTATTTTTAGTAGAAATGGGCTTTCACCATGTTGGCCAGGCTGGTCTTGAACTCCTGGCCTCAGGTGATCTGCCCGCCCCAGCCTCCCAAAGTGCTGGGATTACAAGCATGAGCCACCATGCCTGGCCCTACTTTGCAATAATTTATTTATATTTCAATCTCCTCTGCTAGACTGGTGGTTCTCAAGGCAGAATCTAGGAATGTCCATTTCTGTATCCCTGGTACAAAGTGGATAATAGATGCTAGAGAGATATCTATTGCCAGAGCAGATGTTGAGGGATGAAGTATTCAGGGAAATGGCAAGTTTGGTGTGAATGGAAAGGAAAGTTGGGGCAATCAGGAAGGGCCTTGCTAAGGACTTCAGGTTTTTTGCATTTTATCTAGAAAGTATTGGAAGCTATTTGGGAGGATTTTAGATTTTAAGAAAGGGATTAAGATCAGACTGGTAATGTTCTATGCTCCCCACCACTCCTGCCACCAAATAGACTGTCCACTCTTTGAGGGTAGGGACCATGTCTGCGTTGTGACCACTGCACCTCCAGGACCTAGCTCAGTTGTTCTTGACTTTATAACCATTTGCTGAATGGTGGCATGAATGGATATAGGAATGAGGGGCTCCCTGTCTGCAGCGTGGAGGATGACATGGCAGGGAGACTAGTGCTAACCCAGAGAATGCCAATGGTTGTCTGAACTGTGGGTTCAAGAGTACTTGAGGTCAGGCTCAGTGGCTCGTGCCTGTAATCCCAGGACTTTGGGAGGCCTGGGGGTGGATCACATGGCCAGGAGTTTGAGACCAGCCTGGTCAAAATGGTGACACCCCATCTCTACTAAAAATATAAAAAAATAAGCCGAGCATGGTGGCACACGCCTGTGGTCCCAGCTACTTGGGAGCCTGAGGCAGGAGAATCACTTGAACCCAGGAGGTGGAGGTTGCAGTGAGCCGAAATCACACCACTGCATTCCAGCCTGGGTGACACAGAGTGAGACCCTGTCTCAAAAAAAAAAAAAAAAAAAAAAAAAAGAGTGCTTGGGAGTCAGAATCTGCAGGACTTGGCAGATGAGATGAGGGCAGAGCAGTCAGGGATGATCCTGGTTTTCTGACTTGACCAGCTGGGTTGTTGGAGGAACACTTGCCTCAGTCAGGGAGGGGTCCCACAGGAGGAGCATGCTGGGGTGTCAGGCATCCAGAGACTTCTCTGATGACTCCCCCTTCCCATTCTCCAGCCAGCAGCCCACGCGCTTCAATAACCGCTGCCTGCAGATGATTGGTCGCTGTTGGCCCCACCTGCGGGCCCTGGGGGTCGGGGGTGCCGGCTGTGGGGTACAGGGCCTGGCATCACTAGGTGAGTCTTTCCTTGGACTGAGTCGGGTAGTGAAAAGCAGGCGTGGGTGCAGTGCTACACCGTGAAATCCCACAGGGGATCGGGGCTGCGGCCTGGGTGGTGGCAGGGGACCCAGGGTGCTGGCCGCGGGGGTGACCTGGGGAGTTTGTCAGCAGGATCCCTCTGCTTCCTCTTCCTAGCGAGAAACTGCATGCGGCTGCAGGTCCTGGAGCTTGACCATGTGTCAGAGATCACCCAGGAGGTGGCGGCAGAGGTCTGCCGTGAAGGCCTGAAGGGACTGGAGATGCTGGTGCTCACAGCCACCCCTGTCACCCCGAAGGCCCTGCTGCACTTCAACAGTGAGCAATGGGGGAATGCAGGGCAGGGTATGACTGTCACCTGTCATGGGGCTCTGTCAGCAGGTAGCCTAACTATCACTGGTGCAGATGGATCAGGGCCTCCAGCCAAGGGCAGAGGCAGGGGGACAGGTTAAGAACACTGGGTCTGGAGCTCGACTGACCTAGGTCCCAGGTCTGGCTCTGCTACTTATTAGCTGAGTGACGTTGGGCAAGTTACTATACCTCTCCGAGTCCTGTATTCCCATCTTCTAAGCTGACTTTCTAGGATGGGTGAGAGGATTAAATGAGATGATATGTGGAAGCCCCCCCAGGACAGTTCTCAGGGTGAGGACTCCTCTCTCCCTGGACTCCAGATCATGCCTCCTTGGCTTCCACACCTTTCAAACCACCCACTCCACTCTCAGTCACTCCTCCACCTGCACTGAGGACATGGCACTGAGTGTGGGCTGCTCCTGCCCAAGGAGACCACCAGCCAGGAACCTTTGGCTCCTGGGAGGACCCCATGCTGACTGCCCCAACATGCCTTGACCCTCTTTCCAAGACCTTCCCCCTTCAGCCACATGGCACGCCCTGGACCACCAGAACTAACTGCTCAGCCTCCAGAATCAAGACCTCCTAGTACTTCTCAGCCACCTGACCTTCCTCCACCTCTCCCTACTTCATGCCCTTAAGCCCTCTGTTCCCCAGTGTTTGCCCCACCTCCCCCTCCTTTGTGCTCCAGCCTGGATCCACAAGCCTCATCTCAGCCACTCTGTTCCTTGTCATTCATACCAGACCATGGTACAGCTTCCCCCTCTGTCAGGGAAGTTCCCAGAGCCCTTGGACAGCTGGCCGCTGCCCACTCACCCTCCCAGAGGCCACTGCAGCCTCTCCTGTGCCTCAGCCCCATCCACCTCTCACTCCATCTGGTTACCAGCCCCCAGCATGGGTCTGCTGTCCTCTGTCATGTTCCTGGTGGCTGGCACATGATTGTCTGATTTCGTTAATTAGTGAGAGGAGAGGAGGCAGCTCCATTGTCCAAGCCCAACACGCTCCCTGCCTTGCCCCCCTTTTCCCAGGCATCTGCCGGAACCTCAAGTCCATTGTGGTCCAGATTGGGATTGCAGATTATTTCAAAGAACCCAGCAGCCCTGAGGCCCAGAAGCTGTTTGAAGACATGGTGACAAAACTCCAGGTGAGGGGTCAGCTCTGAGGCTGCCCAAGACCCCTAGTGGCATCCCTAGACTGGGGCTGGTGACCTGGGTGAGTGTGGCAGGAGGGACCCACCTGCCTGGCACAGAGGGAGAACTAACCCAGGGTTCTGTCCACAGGCCCTACGACGGAGGCCCGGCTTCTCTAAAATTCTGCACATCAAGGTGGAAGGTGGCTGCTAACCCGGGTAGGGGGCGGCAGGGCCCCTGCCAGCCCCACACCAGGGCACTCTCTTTGGACCTCAGAGAGACCCTGGTTTGGACTAGACCTTTGGAGGCCGTGTTATCCCTGGCTTCCAGGGGCGACTGGCCAGTCTCCTGTCCTCCTCCTGGAGCAGTGGAGTAACAGGCCTGACCCAGAGCACTGCCTCCCCAGTACAGGGGCTCGGACAGAAGCTGCCCTCCGACCCCCACCCTACCCCAGCTGGAGCAGCCTCTGGCACAGCCAGTGAGGAGCTGTCACCACCAGCGCCTGGTGTTATCACCTGCAGGTTCTGCAATAACCACCCAGTGGCTCCTCAGCTGTTCCGGCCGGCCTCTCCTTCCCGAGGCCCAGCCTCCTAGTCAGGAGCCTCTGGGGCCCCAAGTCAGTGGGGGCTCCACAAGGCAGCTCAGACTTGGCAAGGAGGGCTCTTCTCCCCAACCCTGCCCCAGCTTCTGGGGGCACCCCCTTTAGATGCCTGCCTAGGCACTGGATCTACATTTTCCGGGGATACCACAGGCAGACCTAGGGGCCTGGGCACATGGTCAGCCAAAAGCTGGGGACAGCAGTACGATGGGGTAGTGGGGGTGGGTTTGGAAAGGAAACAGTCACCCAGAACTTCTCCCCAGGATGAGACCACCCTTCCAAGGTGGGGGATTGCCAGGGAGAGAAAACTTATTTATTGCTATATGACAAGATCCTTCCTCTCAGCCCCACACCCCACTGCACACCAGAGCTAAATTCAGAGCTGAAAGGTGCATGTTTTTATACCTACACTCATTCTGAGGGACCCTCCAGAGGGTCAGGGTCCCAGGCCCAGGCAGCCCTGTCACAGCGAGTAGTTCCTGTCCTCAAGGAATTTCCTTCTAATCCAGGTGCTTGGGCAGGAACCTGATGGCCTTTGGGTCACCAGGGCTGTCTGAGAGGGAGGCACGGGGCCACCCTCTGTGCTGAGGCCTTGGAGGAAGTCAGGAGGAGGGTGGCTTGCTTTGCTTCCTTTCTAATTAGCTTGCTTGAAGATGTGGCCTTGGCAGGGAGCCAGACCCATGGGGCCAAGAAGAGGAAGAGCATCCTCCACAGACTCACTCCCCCTCCTCAGTCTCCACGGGCCCGGCAGGCTGAGTGAGGGCTGCATTGGGGTCTTCTTCTGCCTAGGGGCAATGCTGAACCTGGGCTGGAGCCATTTGGCTTAGAAGCCACAGGATGCCAGTGGGGCTTTTCATTGGCCTTTGCAGTCCCCAAAATATCAGGTCTCAGCACCAATGCTCCAAAGGCTCAGGTCTCACCGGTTCCTCCTCTAAGTACTCCCGTAGTGGCTCAGAGGCTGGGGGTCCTGCCAATCTTCATTTGGAAAGTTCTTTCAGACATCTAAACTAGATCTACCTTAGGGTTTCTTTCTCTCCTAGATAGAATCAGCTCCCAGCCCTAGCTATTAGGCTGCTGTTCCTGGCTGGGGATGGGGTCCCTTCATTACCCAGTCCTTTCCAGGGACCAACTTCCTAACACAACCTAGCTTGGACATGAAGACCCAGCCCTAGATTACCTTGTAAAGAGTCCTCCAGAGCTGGGACCCCACAGGCGCAGCAGCACACGCAGCTCCCCTAGCGTCACTCCCTAGCTCTGTCCCAGCTCTTGCTATCATGGCTGACTTCCTCCTGTGGCTTGTTCTGTCCTTGCCCTTAACCTAAAATACCAAGGGTGTTATGCTGGCAACTCCCTGCCTAGTCCTGCACGAAGCCTTGGCTGTGTGGCACCCCCTGCTTCTACCCCAGAGCAGCTGGCTCCATTGGCTTCTTCCCTGCACCAGCCCTGTCCTCAGGGGTCAGGAAAAAGCAGCACAGCCTTCTTCTCCTCCAGAGACCTGGAAGGGAGGTGGAGGTCCACTAAGGGCCTGGCTGCTTTGGGTTTGTTGGTCCTGCCTTGCCAACTGCACCCCTGTAACTCCTGCTCCCTGTGACCCCAGAACCAGAGGTGCTGCCTTCCCTGTCTCCTGGACAAAGCACAAAGGGATGCCCTGCTTGGCTTGAGCCTGCCCAACTGAGGGATTTTCTCTGCCCCAAGGACCTTCCATCCCTGAATACAAGGCTCTGGGCAGCTTCTGAGTGGTACATACTAGACTGCCTGGCATCAGCCTTAGGAAAGGAGGTTGAGGTGTATGGGCAGTGAGCTAGGGTGACAGAAAGGTGGTGCTCAAAGGACTGATGCTAGTTGTAGTTTCACTCACTCATTCATTCATTCATTCATTCATTCATGCAACAGTACTGAGCACCACCAGCACTAGAGACAGAAGGATGAACAAGATACCCTTCTGCCTGGGGGGACGTCCACTTCCCACGGGTTTAGCTATTTCCAAGAAAGCCCCTCAGTCCTCCGCCCTGTTCTGGCTGTGTGAAGGATGTGTGAGAGCACATATTGCACAGGCCCAAGCCTTTGCAGCAGGAGTGAGAGGTCAGAGTATTGCATTGCACACGCCCCCCCGGGCTGACAGGCTTGTGCACCCCAGCCTTCATGCATGCTGAGCACTGGCAGCTTTACAGCCCTTGCTCCCCACCAGCCCTTTAACGGTCTTCTTTTGTTCTCTCCTCGGGGATGAGCCCTGCTGCTGAGTAGGGAGCTTTTGCTTGCTGGGAGACTCTATGCATTCATTTCTTTGGCAACCATACAGCTAAGGCTGAGGATGGAAACAGGGACAGTGGGCCTGGCCATTCCTATAAGCACTTCATCCGTCTTTACCCATCCAAAGGGGATCCCTCCACATTTCATACTCAGTAAGATGCAAAAAAAGAGGAATATCTGAGAACAAGCAGCCCTGCTCCAGGGGCCCCAGGTATGTGTTGAGGCCCAGTGGGGGTGGCCACTTGGTGTTCCTACCACCCCCTGCCATCTAGCCTGGCCCCAGTGCCTACCTGGGAGGCTGGTGTACTTGGCTTAAATACTTCATGCTTTATTCAGGTTGCTTTCCCACAGCACCGGCAGGAAATGATGCATATATATGCATCCCTGCGGGGGATAAAGAGTGGGTGGGCTGCCCAGAACCATGGCCTTTCCCCAGCCAGGAGAGACCACCGAAGGATCAGGGCAGCTCCTGCTTTCTTAGTCCTGTGATACTGGAGTCTGAGCCAGCCCCTCAGGAATTGCCTCAAAATGAAAAAACAAAAAGGCCTCCTTCCCAAGGCCTGCTACTCCAAGGTTTGGCTCCATCCCTTGCCTTTGGGTCCTGCCTGTTACCCTGGTCCTGGTTTCTAATCTTTTGGCCCACAGGTGGGGAGCAGCCTGGGCCCCAATCCCTCTAAGGCGCTAAGTTGAAGGAGACCTTCCCAGAGTGACTATTGATGCCAAAGTCCCAGTTCCTGGTGGACTTGGGGTAAAAACAGGAGAGATGGTGAATGGGTGTATGGGCCAAGTGCCCAGAGAAGTTAACTCGAACCCATGGGACCTGTCCCAGCCTGAGGAGTGTAACTTCCTTCCCCTGGTAGCCTGGCCCTTCTCTCTACCCCAGTGGCCATGCTTTCTCACCCAGCCTTGTACCAGGCCTGCATTTCTGTATATATTGCTATGTATTGTGTGTATGTATGTATTCCTGGACAAGTGTTCATTTGCAGCTCCTGCCTGAGGATAAGGTTTAGGATTGGGTAAAGATCAGAGTACCAGGGCCAATAAAGGCAACTACTCCCTCCCCAACCCCTTGGGACCTCAGCCAGTCCCAAGGCTGCCCTGACAATCAGGCAGGCTCCCCACCTTGAGGCCAAGTGTCCTCTGCCACTGCCAGCATGGCCCAAAGGAGGCTTGGCCTTGGGCTTGCCCAGCCTCAGCTCTACCTGGCAAGGGTCTTATATCCAGGGCAGAGGCCTGAGGTGACCCAGGCTTGCCTTGTGGCTGATGCCAGCAGGCTTGGTTCTAGTGGGCACCACTGGTGGGGACCTCCATAACTGGCCCCTAGGCCCTGCCTTCCTGCACAGCTAGGCTATAATGGGCCTGAGCATAAGAGGGTAGCTTCCCCAGCCCCAAGCACAGGCAGAGGGGTGGAGAGCAATTTTTTGTTTTTTGTTTCTGAAGTGGTGCCTGTACCTCCAGCCCCCAGGGGGCCTTCCCTGGCCACACTTCTCTGCCCTACCCAGGCATCGCCATCCCAGCACTTTGCTCCATGTCACCCATAAGATGCCCTTTGCTGAATGTACCTGAGTGTATGTATTTAAAAGGACTCACATGGGCATCAGAGAATTTATGACTGTATCCAATAAAAAAGATGGTGAAACTGGTATCTCTGCCACAGGGAAGTAAATGGTATGTGGCCACACTTGTCATCTGTGTCACCATAGTCTTTCTGCAGCTTAAGTGCACAGAGGCAGATAACCCAGTGAAATGAACGGTGGCTTACACCTGTAATCCTAGCACTTTGGGAAGCTGAGGTGGGAGAATCACTTGAGCCCAGGAATTTGAGACCAGCCTGGGCAACATAGTGAAACCCTATCTCTACAAAAAAATTAAAAAGTTAGCTGGGCATGGTGGCATGTGCCTGTAGTGCCAGCTACTTGGGAGGCTGAGGTGGGAAGATATCGAGCCAGGGAGGTGGAGGTCACAGTGAGCTGAGATCACGCCACTGCACTCCAACTTAGGTAATCAAGTGAGGCCCCAACTCAAAAACAACAAAAACTTGCCTCAGGACTGCAGAAAAGCCACCTAAGTTACTGCCCTGCCACAGCTCAACCCTGCTTTCAGTGTGTGCATCCAGAGGAAATGCCTTAGGATACATTTCTGACTCTCAGCTGGGAGAGACTGTCTTCATGGGCAAACCCAGCAGCAGTGCAACAGGGCAGCAGGCACTGCCCAGCCCCTCCCTGGCTTGGCTGCCTCCTCAGGAGGCTCTGGCCAGCCAATCAGGCTTTGACTGGGGGACACCAAGTTGCCATCATGGTCTGGCCTTGACTTTCCCATTTTATAAAATGCCCTGGTGCCCCTGACTTGATTCCTAGGGTCCTGAAATATTTAAAACCAGAAAAAAGAATAGATGTTTTAGGCTTAAACTGTGTCTCTAACATCAAGTAAAATGAATATTTAAGTCTCACTACTCTTTGAGCCAGCTACTCTTACCCTGTCATACAGGTAGAATAGCAGAGGCTCAGAAAAATTAGTCTACCCAAAGACCATCAGGTTAGGAGGAAAACCAGACTCCAGAGCCTGGACCTATGTGCTTCTGAGTCCATCTAACCAGGAGTGGCTAGGTTCAGAAAATTTTTTTTTAAAATCACTTTCCAGTTTTAGCTAGCAAGTCTCAATGGCTGACAGTGACATCATTTACCTCCAACTTTAACAGTGACCTACTACAGCTGGGTGTCGGCCAGTTATCAGGACCAGTGTAAACGAGGAGGATGTTAGATACTGCTGGATTTCCAGCTCATCAGTGCCAGGCATTCCAAACTCTCATTGGCCACAAGAAAGCAAAAGACCAAGATCACTGGGGTCTAAACTAAAAAGACCAGGTAAGTGCTTTCAGTCACCTCCTTAGTGGACTTCCAAGGGATCACCAGAGTTTAAAGAGCATGAGGCCTCCCTAAAACACCCTTCTCAGTCTTGAATAAGAGGGAACAAAAGACTAAACCAAAAGAATATGGAGGTAGAATGGGCAGACAAGGTAATGTAACCCATTTACTCAAACCAGAGAAACCCTGGGAGCAGTACCTGACTGGGCTAAGGCTAAATAAGATGATGCCAGAAAGCAACTCCGTATCGTCCAGCCACTTCTGGAACGAAGAATGCAACCACAGTCAAACTTCCAGACAGGCCACTCTAGTGCAGCTCACTCCAGGATGCTCTTATCTCCCTGTTGGACAAGTGCATGTAAAGCTAAAATTCTGAGCTACAGCCAGACCCTTATAAGAACTGTGTCAAAATAATTACAAAGTTAATCCTAAGTCTGACATTTTATTTAAATAGCCTCCAGTGAGAAGAGACTGGGCCAATTACTACCCCTTCATTGCAAAATCATGTAAATCATGTAAACCAGGGAGAATAAGTGTACCCAGCAGCCAGCCAGTCATGTGATGAGGGAGGTGCCTCTCAGTGAGGGCGGCCACGACCACGGCCCCGGCCAGCTGCTGGGGGAGCATCCACAGTCGAGCGGGGGTTCTTGATGGTTTCATCTACAGACACGATCAGGCATGCAGCCTCAGAGGCTGCCGTCAGGGCATTGATCCGCACCATAGCTGGCTCCCACACGAAAGCCTCAAAGTTGTCAGCAATGTCCTCGTTGTTGATATCCACCCCATACCATGTGCCCCCCTGAAAGAGTAGAAAAGAAAGGAGGTAATATGGAACTGCAGTCAGCTTTCCTCTTATAAACCGGTACTCCAGAAGACACTGCTAGGAACCCTCAGACTGTCTAAACTTGGTGGCATTTCCCCGAAGAGTACTGCATCTTCCTGTGGCAGCATGTCAGGAACATGGGGACACCCCTACTCCCGCCAACTCCTCCCTTTAACCCTGGACATACCACACCAAACCTCTGGGATCTCCTCCCAGGCAAGCTGTTGTGTTTTGGGGTGGCCCCATCCTCAGGTCACCTGAGGACTACACATATATCAAACAATGAGATCTCAGGATAAACAAGAATAACAAAACTACTATCCAATCTCTCATCTCATTGCTTCAAATAACCCCAATTTTACAGATGAAGAAAGGGAGACACAGAGGTAAAGTGACTTCAAGCAAAAGTCCTAATACAAGCCAGAAGCAGGGTCATTCACTCGGTGCTGAGCACTTAACAAACCTATCTATTTAATAAATGGAGAAGTTAAACTCTCAGAAAGGTTGAAGTAACTAGCCCAGGGTCACACTTGGTGGTGAAGCCCCAGCAAGCCCACAGGTCAGCAAGGCTCTGGAGAGCTTCACCACCACACTGATAAGCCCACTCCCTGTGGTCAGTGCATGCTTCCAGGAAGGTGCCTGCAGGGTTCCTCCTGTGGTTCCATGAGGAGCAATCATACTCTTGGCAGAAGCAATGAAGAAACCCTGGATCTCCAGTGCTGGCACCATGGCTTTCCCTCTGCCCTCAGAGAAGGCAGTTGGTCAGGCAGACATGCTGGGTGGAGTTGCAGCCTATCTCCTGGGCCAAGCATGCACAGCTTAAGTAAGCACAGTTCACATTCAGAATCTAGCCCCACCAACCCAAACCCTGAACCCTGGGGAGAGAAAGGACCCACCTGGGCATGCCGAGCCCGTAGCTTGTTGAGAATGTTTGTGGCATCAAAGCCGGCATTGTCACACAGCTGGCGTGGGATAATCTCCAAAGCCTTGGCATACGCCCCAATCAACAGCTGCTGTTTTCCCGGAATGGTCCTTGAGTAATCCCGCAGATACTTGGAGAGCTCCATCTCAATGGCCCCACCACCAGCCACCACTGAATCATTCTGCAGAGATCAGACCACCTCTCAATGTAAGAGAGCCCCTGGTTCAGGCTGGGCCACTCAGCAGGTCCCTTTAACCCAGAAAGAGTGGTTTTTCATTCCTTCCTCCATCCCAAACCCCAGAAGCCCAGACATGGCCCCTGTCCGGAACATCTCAACCGGAATCTTATGGTTTCTATTTTCAAGGTCATCTGCAGCCCAAGGACACTGGAACAATCATGAGAATATCTGACTACATTAGCTCCACAGTTTGCTAACAAAAACAAGTCTTTTTCTTCTGCTTACTCCGTTGCCCAGGCTGGGGTGCAGTGGTGTGATCACAGCTCACTGTAGCCTCCAAATCCTGGGCTCAAGGGATCCTTCCACCTCAGCCTCTCAAGTAGCTGGGACTGACTACAGGCACACGCCACCATGCCTGGCTGATTTTTTTTATTTTTGTAGAGACAGGGTCTCATTATGTTGCCTAGGCTGGTGTCAAACTCTTGGCCTCCAGACCCTCCCACCTCCGCCTCCTAAAGTGCTAGAATTACAGGTGTGAGCCACCATGCCTGGCTAAAAGAACAAGTCTTAGCTTTCAAGGCAGGATGACCTACTTTTTGAGAAACTGAGGCTCAGTTTCTCTACCATTTGTGGGGCAAATCAGGGCTCACCACACCACTCAGGAAAGGGCAGGTTATATAGAGAAGGAATCACCACAGAAATCCAAGGTCTGATCAGCTAGGGAGATAGGATAGGGCAGGCTGTGAAGGCAGGAGGCCATCAGCCCAGTACCTTGATGGCTCTCCTGACGATCATGATGGCGTCATGCAGGGACCGCTCTGTCTCCTCCATAAACTGCTCAGCACCACCACGGAGGATGAAGGTGCATGTCTTGGCCTTGGGGCAGCCAGTAAAAAAATTGTACCTATGCCCAGGATTAAATAGTACACAAGTGAACTCATCTGCCACCATCCTGCTATACTGTCCTCACTGCCAGCCCTCCTAACACTCAGCAGCTGCTCTGACATTCTTCACTCAGATTGCCCAATCCCAACCGTATAGACATTTTCTTGGAAAGGTCTGCAGCTGTACTACTAGGGTATAAAAGATTGTGGAGTTAAGACTTTAGACCTTCCTGTAATGTTATATATATCTGAGCTCTTTATGACCCAAAGGTGAGACTTTGTAAAAAGAACAGTACAAGCTGTATATCACAGCTGAAAGATGGCAGAAAGTCAGACTCTGGCAGGTTTGTGAGCTCAGCCTGGGCCCACGGCTCACCTCTCGCCTCCAATCTGGGTTTCTTCAAACACCTGGCATCGACCCAGCACATCTGCTGACAGAGCATTCACACTGGTCTGGATTGAGCCTCCACAGGCCTAGGGAGCAAAAAAGGCAAGATCTGGCAGTGAAGGTTCCCAAGGCCAGGCAGCTTCCTGCCACCTTATCTCAGAGCCAATTCCCATGCATGCCCCCAGAGCCTCTGCACTGGATAACCCGCCCTTTCCCTTGACTTCCAGGCAACCCTTCCCTCTCTCTGAAAGAGCAAAAAACAAAATAGAACTAGAACACATCAAACAGGACAAGTTAAAAGGAGATAGGGACCCCTTCAATTCAGCTTATACTCCCTCCCCTAAACTAGGGTGTCTTTGGTTCCAGCAACTGAACTCAGGAGCAGTACTTTAAATCTAAAAGTATCTTTTGTGTGATGCTCATGAAAGGGAAGAAATCCGGCTGGAAATATCAATATTTGAGCTTCTCCAGCTAATCAAAGCACTACTGCTAGGTTCTCTCAGAAACCAGATTTCTGGACTTGTTTTGGTTAGACTAAAGCAGTTTGCACCACTGGGCACACACATGGAAATGGAGTGCTTCCTGGAAAAAACAGACTTAAAAGAAAACAGGGCTCAATTCACACGCCAACCTGACAGTGCACTCTTTTATACTAAGGATCAGTGAAAACCCTTCAGGGCCACAAAGGCCAAGAAGCAGGCTGTGAAAATCTGGTTACCATCATTGTCCTCTTCAGATCCTCCTCAGGTACTCGGCCAGCACAGAACATGTCCCTGTCAGCAAAGTACTGGGTGGCCACATCTCCAATGGGGAGTTTGGACAAGACAACTTTGGCTCCAGAATGATAGATCTTCTCTAACTTGTCATAGAGAATGTTCCACTCAGCATCAACAATCGCCTGATAATCCTGGAGACCCAGAAAAGGATGAGAATGCTTTGGGGTGAAAGTTGACATATATGGTAGGGTAAAATATACCCATCTGCTCCCCGCAAATAAAACATCCTGTATCTGGGAATTAACAGGGATAAACAGAATAGCCACTCCTCAGTCCAAGCAAACAAGGACCCTGTGAGATGACTTAGGAATCACCTGAAACCCCCTAACACAAAAGCAGAAAGTAACCCCAAGGCTGAGAACCAGAGCTGGTGCTGTCAAGATGTGAGAAATAGTTTAACCTGGCTGAGTTCTAGCCTCTTCTGAGGTGCTGCACTCATGGAGTTCCCAACAGTTAAGAGCCCTTTGGCTGGGCACAGTGCTTCATGCCTATCACAGAACTTTGGGAGGCCAAGATGGGGGGATCACCTGAGGTCAGTAGTTCAAGACCAGCCTGGCCAAGATGATGAAACCCCAACTCTACTAAAAATAAAAAAATTAGCCGGCCATGGTGGCACATGCCTGTAATCCCAGCTACTGAGAAGGCTGAGGCAGGAGAATCGCTTGAACCCAGGAGGCAAAGGATGCAGTGAGCTGAGATCGCACCACTGCACTCCAGCCTGGGCAACAAAGAGAGACTCCATCTCAAAGGGGAAAAAAAAAAAGATTCCTTCCCCAAGAACTGCTTAAAGGTGGGTGACATGGCTACCTCCAGAAGTGGCCTGGGTAATAGCAACAATGAGAGCACACCTGTCTCTGCAGCATGAGGTCTAGTCTAGAAGAGGAGGAACTCACACCTGTGCCAACAAGAGGAACCAACATACCAGCAGGCTATGTAGCTAGAGAGGCCCTGCCAACCCCCTCCTCAGGGCCAGAGCATATTTCAACAGGTCTTTCCTATCCAAATTTCCTCAGGTCAAGGTCACTCAGGGAGAACACAGAGTATGGAAAGAAGTGGGCCTAGTATTTAGACATCAATATTCAGGGGGGGTCAGGAAGAGAAAGGGACCCATACCAGCCATGAAGACCCAGGGCTCCAGGTCAGAAAGCTGCCCATTTCCATGCCCCCACCAACTGGTGGTCCCACCTACCTCAACTGTGTGGACTCTTATCTCAGCATTATCTTTCTCAGCTTTCAACTCAAGCTCAACATTCAAAAGGGCAATCTTCGGATTGTGGTACTTTTTGGGTTGCATTTCAAACCCAGCATAAGAGAAAGTCTTCTTGAATGCGACACCAGCTACCAGCTGAGAATCCTGTTTTAGAAAAACAAACAATTTAACAGTTTGGTATTAACATGAAATAAAATCAAGCTAGTTGTTTGCTGGATAGTGCTTATCCATTCCTGTGAACCAGAGTTAAGCATGTCTTTATTTCATTGTTGTAACAAAGCCTTTCTGTTATCATAAAATCTGAGACAAATCAATTAAAAAAAAAAAAAACGGCCGGGCACAGTGGCTCACACCTGTAATCCCAGCACTTTGGGAGGCCAAGGCAGACAGATCACAAGGTCAAGAGATCGAGACCACCCTGGACAACATGGGGAAACCCTGTCTCTACTAAAAATACAAAAATTAGCCGGGTGCGGTGGAACACGCCTGTAGTCCCAGATACTCGGGAGGCTGAGGCGGAAGGATCACTTGAACCCAGGAGGCGGAGGTTGCAGTGAGCTAAGACTGCGCCCCTGTACTCCAGCCTGGGAACAGAGCAAGACTCCGTCTCAAAAAATAAAAAAAATAAAAACTACAACATATTATTTCAGGTATCCCTTTAGTATAAGGAAAATCATCTGGTTAGCAGAGGCAAAACATGATAAAGGCCTACTGGGCTATCCTCCAAGACTGGCCTCTGCAGCACTAGCCAATGGATAATGCTATACATGTTTACATAAATATGCCAGAAGAGGAGCCAGGTGTTTATAAACGAGGTAGAAGCAGTGCCATGCTACCCCCACTCTTCTCTGCCCCAACTCCCAAATCTCAAGTCTCTTCCTGCACACCTCCACGTATGTATTTAACGAATGTAGGACAATCTGGGGAAAACACAAGTGTGGGTTAGAGTCCCTGGCTTTCTTGCCAGATGAGATTATTAGTTCTGATTTCTAGTTCAGTGGATGCCAATCTAATCTCAAGCATTTATGGAAGCAGGAAAGCCCAAGAGAAAATGAAAAATTGCTACTAAAGCAGTTTACACACAAAGATACACACACACTAGCAGTGGCTGCCTATGGGGCAGGGGTAGTTCATGAAACACTTTTAACTTTAGGCCCCTTCACAGTTTGAAATATGTACATCTATTCAAGATGAATGAAAAAAGGGAGAGCTTAACAATATCACTTAGGAGAAAACAGTGAACTGAAAAATCCCTCACAGTTGTATTAATTGGTAGGTCATTGATAATTTATTTGAGCTAGTCCTACTACCTGCCCACCACCCACTGACAAAGAGAACCTAGAATTCTGAAAATCATCAGTCCCATTTTCTATTCTGCTAACAAATAATATCCACATAGCTTACCAAGTTTATCTACAGTCACAGCCTGTAATGGCAGTATGGGAAGTACAATGTAAGTCTGACTTCCTGCCTAACATGCATTCTTTTTACTCCTGTAATGAGTACTCTTCTGCCATATGAAGCTGTCTGAAGGGGCAATATGAAAGCAAGAGCTGTCTAGAAAGGCCACAGCAGGCTTACCTCAAGGGCTCCACCCTGTACCTTCTTGATTCCAATCATTTTAAGCTGCAGCAGATCATCAAGCATCATCACTGCATCCACCACCATCTTAGCAAAGAAAGCTTTCTGCTGGGAGATCAGCTTGGAGCTCAGAGCAGTCATGGCACACTTCTCCAGCAGCTTCCTCTGCTCCCTGGGACACAAGGGCAGAAACTGCAACAGGTCTTGAAAACCTAACCCCTCTTATCTGATTATACTATAATGTGGAGGTAGTTCCCTTCCAGTCTCTAAACTCAGCCCCCTCCAACTTCACCTTCTGTATCTTTAGGGCAGATTATCAGTGACAGATGGTGACTTCAGTCAAAGATCTCATATGTGTCAGCTTTTAAACTACGATCGACAGCTTCTTTTGTGCTCTGTAGGCTGAGGCACAGCCAAGGGTCTCCCATGAGCCAAATAGCCCCAGGCACATATTGGGATGGCAGCATGCATCTGCATCCAATTTGGCCACAGGAAGTCAGTCAAGGTTCTGACAAAGGCCTGGTGCGGTGGCTCGCACCTGTAATCCCAGCACTTTGGGAGGCAGAGATGGGAGATCACTTGAGCCCAGGAGTTCAAGACCAGCCTAGGCAATATGAGACTGTCTCTTAAAAAAAAAAAAAAGCCCACTACAGACTTACACTTTATCTGCCTTCTTCACAGTCACAGCAATCTCTTTGATCTTGTTAACTGCCTGCCAAGAACAAAAGTTGAATGAGTCTTTCATGCTAAAGACAAACTGCTGAAGTGGACCCCAATCTCTCATTAGTCCTGAGTCTACTTACTCCCAAATCCTAAGCATTTCTACTCTACAGATGAAACAACACTTCTAGGTCTTGTAACTGCTCAGAAAAATGTAAACCTCTATAGTTCAGAAAATTCCAAAAGTCAGAAATGTTGAGTGGGTATATAGTTCTGAAGAATCAGGGTGCTTCCAAGATTTCACTCTGGGTCTGCAGGTAACACACTACAACAAATGAGTGGAAACAGCTGTGACACAAGATTAAGCCAAACCTAGTTTACTAAAAATGCCTGTGAAAACTTCTAGCACTTTATATATTTATTACATATAAAATACGCATATAAATATATAAACTTTTTATCTTTTCCAAAGTACTCCTCATATATTATTTCATTTTAAGGTCACCACTCAAAATAGAGAGAGCAAAGAGAGAAAGTAAGGCCTAGACAGAGTAAATGATTTGCCCCAGATCACAAATGAAGGTTAGAGGGCAAATAATAGCTAGGTCTCAATATGCACCATGAGGTACTTGACAAAACAAAAACTAGTCCTTACTTACTAAGAAACATCATAGTCTACCAGGCTAACTCTAACCTGAAGCTTAATGAGATTAAGTAATATACCTCATCAAATAGCTACAGAATGGTAGAACTGAGATTACCAGGAAGACGTCAGAAAATGTCTAAAGTACCCTGTTCCCCAGTCCCTCCACACTCCAGGAAAGAGTACTGCCATACCAGCTGGGTGGCTGTGCGGAAAGCTCGAATGATGATCTGGGGGTGTAAACCTTCCTCCACATAGGGTTTCACCTGCTTCAGAAACTCTGCAGCCAGCAAGGTCACTGAGGTGGTGCCATCACCCACCTGGAAGATAATGACAGGAAATACACGTTTTCTGATGTTCAGGGAATAAAGCCCTGAAACTCTATTTTTAGGCACGCTACCCATTTAAATTGAGTATTGTTTAAATGGATGACAAGCTTTTTCTGGAAGCACATGTTTTGGCAACAAGTAGAAAAAAGGTAATGGTAGTTAGATACCCATCACATCAAATAGTCCTGGGCTACAAAATTAATTCCCCAGAAAGCCCCAATCTCTAAAGAGGGCTGATATGGACAAATTTTTTCAGGGTATAAAATCAGACAGATTAATTCAATAAGAACTTACTTGTTATGTATAAGGCACTGTGATGAATAAGACAGTCCTTGTCATGCTTATAATACAATGTTTACAAAATAATCATGGTACCAAGAAGCATGAGATAAACATTCTTTTTTTTTTTTTTTTTTTTTTTAAATAAACACGGGGTTTCACCATGTTAGTCAGGCTGGTCTTGAACTCCTGACCTCAGGTGATCCGCCCGCCTTGGCCTCCAAAGTGCTTGGATTACAGGCCTGAGCCACCATGCCTGGCCAAGATAAACATTCCTTAAGAAGCAAAAAGTGAGGCCAGGCACAGTGGCTCACACCTGTAATCCCAGCACTTTGGGAGGTCAAGGTGGGTGGATCATGAGGTCAGGAGTTTGAGACCCACCTTGTCAACATTGTGAAACCCCATCTCTACTAAAGATACAAAAAACTAGCCGGCGTGGTGGCGCACACCTGTAATCCCAGCTATTTGGGAGGCTGAGGCAGGAGAATCGCTTGAACCCAGGAGGCGGAGGTTGTAGTGAGCCGATATCACACCACATACCACAGCACTCCAGCCTGGGCAACAGAGACTCTGTCTCCAAAAACAAAAGGCAGCAAAAGGTACTGCAGGAGTTTCTTTCTTTCTTTCTTTTTAAATAGAGACAGGGTCTTACTATGTTGTCTAGACTGGTCTTAAACTCCTGGCCTCAAGCAATCCTCCCACCCTGGCTTCTTAAAGTGCTAGGATTATAGGTGTGAGCTACATCTGGCCAGTTAAAAAAAGGGTAATTTTCAGCCAAATCCCACTAAGACAAACCTCCTAGGACCAGCCAAAGTTCTTTATATTTCAACAAGTATTAGAAGGCCAGGTACGGTCAAGCCTGTAATCCCAGCACTTTGGGAGGCCTGAGGTCAGGTGTTCAAGGCCAGCTCGGCCAACATGGTGAAACCCATCTCTACTAAAACGACAGAAATCCGCCAGGCGTGGTGGCAGGCACCTGTCATCTCAGCTACTCGGGAGGTGGAAGCAGGAGAATTGCTTGAACCCAAGAGGCAGAGGAGGTTGCAGTGAACTGAGAGATGCTACTGCACTACAGCCTGGCTGACAAGAATGAAATCCCCTCTCAAAAAAAAAAAAAAAAAAAAAACCTATTAGGGATAAGCAGATTACTAGTCTGCTAATCTTTTTTAGATGGTGTTTTGCTGTGATGGGATCCAAATCCTATTTAATGAGGGTAAAAAAGAACTTTCAAGAAAATTGGATAACCTCTAGACTAGAAGAAATTTATTTTGGTAGAGATGGGGTCTTGCTGTATTGCCCAGGCTGATCTTGAACTTCTGGACTAAAGCAATCCTCCTACCGTGGCCTCCTAAAGTGATGAGATACAGGCATGAGCCACCATGCTCAGCCCAGAAATTTATTTTTAACTTCACATATTATGTTCACTGTGTAAGGTAAGAAATTCTCAAGGGGCAAAAAAAGGTTCCTGTAGAGAAGGGTTTAAGCAGTCAGATTTCTGGACAAAAAGGCATTATTCCCTTGTTGAAGACAAAAACAAATCAAATCTAGACTCTTCTCACTTTAATTTTATATATGCTATACCTGTTTTATAGGCTAGTGGGTCCTAATAAACCTTTTAATGTAACTTCAGGACATATCTGTAGTATACATATTTTGCAGTACTCTAAAATATAAAACCTACCTGTCAACACATTTATTAATACTCCAGTGTTTTATTTTTAAAAGACAGATTGGCTAACGCCATGAATTTTACACTTAAAAATCGTTATAAGGATAAATTTTACAAATATTTTACCATCAGTTAAAAATAAAAAGCCAGGTGTGGTGGGGAATGCCAGTAGTTCCAATGACTAAGGAAGCTGAGGCGAGAAGAGGCTTGAGCCCAAGAGTTCAAGGCCAACCTGAGCAACATAGTAAGAGCCTATCTCTTAAACAAAAGGCAGATTGGAAGCCTTAGTTTACAGCCCCATTTTTATAACAGATGAGAGGTCAAACTATTTAACCTAGCAACTCACACAAATGACAGCACACAAGCTGTTAAGATCTCAGGCAGTAGACTTTAATATCTAAAGACTATTGCCACTATCCAATGTATTAATGGATATGAAAAGCTAGATGTAATGAAATAGTATGAATTTTAAAAGACTATTAATTCTAAATACTTTTATAAGCATGTATTACTTGTAAAATTAAAATTTTATATATGTAATTAAATAAAAATTTAAGAGAGGAGAACTAAGGAGCAAGCATGTGTTTAAACCTCTATTTAAACACATGACTATTTTCCTACCTCAGCATCTTGGGATTTGGCAATGTCCACCAAAGTCTTTGCTGCAGGATGGACAACATCAAGAAGTTTCAGAATTGTGGCCCCATCATTAGAAATTGTTGCTTTGCCTTAAAAGAAACAAACACAAATGTAAAGCCCCTTTCTTAAGTGCTGTCTTCTAGTTGAACTTAGAGCCCATATATATTTTACTGGGATGGGGCAGAGGGAATCATGGCAGGACTTACGGGAAAGGATACCAATCTGATCTTTTTATGCAGAATTAGCTCTGTACACAAAAGGTCTAAAATCACAAGCTTTTGAAGACCACAGACTCCCAATTTTCCTTGAAAAGCAATACAGCTCAACTGGATACAGAAAATAGTTTTTAAATAAAAGTAACCACTTAGACATTCTTACCACAGTTGATACTCTCACACATCAATTAATATATCAAGGTATAAAGAATTTTCTTGTCTTGATAACAATGAAAGTGACCACAGGAACCTCCAGATGGTTCTATTTCATGTTTCTAGGCCACGTCTCCCTCTAAGGCAACAGGCTCCTGAGCCTAGGTTCTCTCATATATTCCCACATGGGCTCAGCAGTCAAAACAATATAAGAAATGGAACTGCTTCAGAGTGAGTCATCTTTTAATGATCTTAAAAGCTGTGGGATTTCTGATGCCAACCTATACTAGTCCCAAACACCCCACGGGAGCCTCCTCTCCTGCACATAAGCCTGAGGAACTCTGTAGACTTACCCCTGCCATCCACAATAAGCTTGTCCATGCCACGAGGACCCAAGGTGGTTCTTACAGCCTCAGCAATCACCTGGCAGGCACTGATGTTACTCACAAGTTGGGGGATGCCTTGGGAGCTATCAGTCCCCTCTTTCAACAGGATAACTGGTGTGGGCTAGAAAAGAAAGAGAAATTAACTGCTTTTAATACTCATCTATTATAATGAGACTGGCAGGGGGAAGAGGAAAATTCTCCCATCTCTCCCTTAATAGAATTATCTAGAGGGCTTTTTAAACCACATTCCCAACTGTCTACCACATGCATTCCCCAACCAGCCTCTACCTCCAGAGACACTATCAAATTTAGCATACACTGCAGGTATGCTAGACAGGAAAACAGTTTGAGAAGAACTGCCCTAGTCTAAAAGAACAAATCATGAGTTCTCTAATGCCCAGCTAAATGACCATGGCCTTTTCAACTTCTGACCTTCCTCCCTGTGCTGAGGAATTAGGTCACAACTCAGGAGGAAGAGGCAGACCCTGCTAAGTGTTCATCCCACAGCAAAACATCCACTTGTCTGTGTTACAGCTCAATCTTAGAGAAGCAGATGGGGCACTGATGCAAAATGCAAGATGCCAAGAGCTTGAGGTATTGTCCTAGAGATGCCTAGGCAGTCAGTGATGTTCAGCTGGAGTGTAGGAAAACATGCAGAGAAACAAATACCACCTTCGCCTTGTTTTGAAAAATGATGGCAAATCTAATTTATACAACAACGTTTCCATCTCTCATGCTAGCTCAATAAAGCTTCTGTGTGACTACTTTCCAATCAGATACCCCAAAGAAGTTTTTCTCTTTCTATATTGCATTGGTCTCCAGAACATTCTCTATCCCTGTAGGGGCTTCATTAGTAGACCTGCTTTAGAAAATCTGAGAAACAGGGATACTTGCTTGTTTTAAAGGGCCTGGTCAGATATCTTTGCTCCAGTGACCATTATAAGCACAGAGAGTAATTTCTCAGCTTAGCAAATCAGAGTAGTTTCTCTCTGCATTCAAATCTGAGACTTCAGAGATGAGTCCACTAACTATATCCAGTCTTCTCGAGTGTTTCTAATTTGCGTGTGACATAGAATGTAGTAAGGATAAATACTATTTCAAAACTTTTATTGTGTTATTAAATTTGTTGCTAGACTATAAAAATTTATTTCTTACTGTGGAATGCAATAAAAAGTTTGAAAGCCATTGCCTAGTCCTTAGAGGTACATGAAATGTCTGGGCAAGGAAGGCACAGGAAAGCACAGGGCTGTCTCAGTCTAACAATGAGGAGTGAGGAATTCCTGCCAAAGACAGAGTCTAACCACCCATAAGGCTGATTTCTTATTAGCTGGTCAATTCCTTAAAAAGCTCAACTGTTTTAGCCAGTGCAGCTGGAGGATAGAAGGCAAGAGGAAGACTGGAATAAAGCTGAAGAGGCAGGCAGGAACCAGATCACATACACACTTGTAGACACACTTGGTGAGGAGTTCAGATTTCATTCCTACAAAGGAAAGCCCTGGGAAGCTTTCAGCAGAAGAATAGCTTACTGTGATTCACATAAGAACAAAAACCACTGCAGAAAAAAAGAGGATCACTGGAGCTCATGGAGTTCAAGACTAGCCTGGGGAACATGACAACACCCTGTCTTTACAAAAAGAAAATGAAAGATACCCAATAAATTCTATGGAATAAGAGGTGGGGGGAAATTTATTATTCATTTTATATATATATACATATATTTTGTTTGTTTGTTTATAGAGACCTTCAAAGCTACTACAAATTAATCATTATATATTTTTTATATTTCTAAGAGACACGGTCTTGCTCTACCACCCACACTGGAGTGCAGTGTTGCGATCACAGCTTCCAATAAGCTCAAGCCTCCTGAGCAGTTGGGCCTCAAGGCATGTGCTACCACATATGGCTATTTTTTTTTTATTTTTGTAGAGATGGGGGTCTCACCATGTTGCCCAGGCTGGTCTGGCCTCAAACAATCCTCCTGCCTCAGATTCCTAAAGCCGGGCCCTCATTAAATTTTTTAAAATGCTTGTCAAATAATCATACATTACTCATTTTATCTTTTAATTTAAAAAGAATGCTTGTCCTTGGCCAAGCGCAGTAGCTCACACCTGTAATCCCAGCACTTTGGGAGGCCAAGGCAGGCGGATCATGAGGTCAAGAGATCGAGACCATCCAGGCCAACATGGTGAAACTCCGTCTCTACTAAAAAATACAAAAAATTAGCTGGGCGTGGTGGCGAGCGCCTGTAGTTCCAGCTACTCAGGAGGCTGAGGCAAGAGAATTGCTTGAACCCGGGAGGCAGAGGTTGCAGTGAGCTGAGATCGCACCACTGCACTCCAGCCTGGTGCCTGGTGACAGAGTGAGACTCTGTCTCCAAAAAAAAAAAAAAAAAATGCTTGTCATGTAAACCCCTACATTTGGGGTCAGGCATCAACTAAAGGAAAAATTCCTTCCTTTTGCTGGAGTGTACCAGGTCTGCTAGCAAGAAATGGCTTCTCTACACTCCCAGCATTTTTTCTGGTCCTTCAGCTAGCCCAGTCCCTGGCGCCTTCTGCAAGGGAAAGATGTGTGTCCTGAAAGGCCCCACCATCTCCCAGTCCTGCTAAATCATTCCTTATGGCAGCCCCAAGTCCTCTCTGGTCCACCCCTACCATGGATGGAGTCTTACACTTTAAATCAAAAACCAGCGTGAGTCTTAACCACTTCCTATCACCTTCGACAGGTTTTTTCACCTCCTTAACAGGTTAACTTGTACAATGCTTTTGTACACTTCTCACCTCAACCTGCAAAGTGTACCTGCATTTAAAATAGCCACTCTGCCATCTTACACCAAAACCACTTTCTTACCACCAGGCCAGCAATTCCTCAGAGCCCAATTCTTCCAAGAAGTTTTCTCTACAGCAATAAACAGGAACATCCGAACAGGGAATCCTATAACTCTCTCTTCACTTCCCCTTGCTCACAACTTTTGTTATCACCATCCATCTTAAGTATAAGCTTTCCAAAGACAAAGACCAGAATAACCTTAATTTGAAGAGTGTCAAGATTTGGTCACACATGAAGCAATATTCAGCAGCTTTTGGGGCTGAAAATCCAACTGCTATTGAAAGTGCTTGACAGCACTGGCTTCTTGACTTTTGCGGGGAAAAGCACTAGCAGTACACTAACACTAAATTTACTCAAGAGTTCTTAAGTACAAAGCAAGAAGAGCTTGGAAGCAGCTGACCACAGATTCCCCAGGTTCCCTGTGTTTTGTAGGCCCTGCAGAAATGGCAGGCTGGGTAGAGGAAAGTGTCTATGGGGTGGGAAAAGTGGCAAAGTTGGACTGAGTCAAGCCAAGGCAAGCAGGATATGTTCTCTTCTAACAGTTCTCCAGCAGCAGGCACCGTATGGAAAGTCCAGCTTCTGTCCCGTAGTTACTTTCAACCTCACTCTTTTTTTTATTCCTCTAATAAATAAGTAACAAGTCCAGGCGTGGTGACTCACACCTGTAATCACAGCACTTTGGTAAGCCAAGGTGGATGAATCACAAGGTCAGGTGTTCGAGACTAGCCTGGCCAACATGGTGAAACCCCGTCTCTACTAAAAATACAAAACTTAGCCAGGCGTGCAAGTGCACACCTGTAATCCCAGCTACTCGGGAAGCTGAGGCAGGAGAATCACTTGAACCCGGGAGGCAGAGGTTGCAGTGAGCAGAGATTATGCCACTGCACTCCAGCCTGGGCAACAGAGCAAGACTCTGTCTTGCAGGAGGAAAAAATAAAAAAAATAAAGAAAAGAAACAAAAGCAGACTCCAGTAATCTGCCACAGGTATCACGGAAGGTTTAGGAATTTCAGCTTAATATTCTTCCTCTTCATCCTACTTTAAAACTTTCACTAAGCATTATTAAGCTTAACGGTTTACAAAACAAGAACAAGAGTGTATATGCAGAGGCACACAGCACTAAACACCACAAAGGCAAGGACATACATTTTATACAAGTTGTACCAACATCACAGGACTGAGGTTTCAAGGGACCTTTTCACCTCTCTTTTAATCACAGAAGGACACCAGGGGACAATGAAGACTGGAAGACTCTTGGAGACAGAAGTTTCACATTCCAAAAACGGGGAGGAGATATAAATAGCCAATACAGCAGGGAAACAGTCAACCTGACACAGGAGGGGTCAGTTCAGGGAAAAGCCAAGCGTGGTAATATAGAGCCCCTTGGTAAGTTTTATCACGGCACAGAGAATGGCGGTTCTGATCCCCAGCTGTATGAATGTCAACCAAAGCTCTTATGGAAGCCTTGGCAGCAGGATGGACTCATTACAGAGATGAAAGGAAGCAAATCACCACCTTGCCGACTAAAAGCTAACATTTGCTGAGTGCTTACTATCTGCTAGGCACACTGACAAACTGAGAATCAGAAATTAAATAACATGCTCAAAGTCACACAGCTACTAAGTGGCACAGCTAAGTTACAACCTAGGCATTCAGTGTAGCTCCAGAGCCCTTACTCTCACCTGCTATACTATGCTGCCTCTGCACAGAAGATGAAGACGACTTCGAGAATGAGCAATGCTACAGACACAAAGGGGAGAGGAAGTACAGTTAAATGCCAATTTCCTTCTACGTTGGGTACAAGCGAGATTCACAGGCCATTTGGTTTAACACCTAAAAGGTGTCAGTCAGCCTCCCTAACAGGACAGGGGGAAGCTGCAGGAAGCAGGAAGATTGGGTCGGATAGGTCAAAATGAATAAGTGAACTACCAAGTGCACAGAAAGCAGTATCTCAGTCAAAGTTTTGCCATCAAACACCTCCTCGGAAGCTGATTCTGCTCAACAACAACCCAGGAGATACCATGGAGGCTTGGGACCCACGGAAAGTATTTGAAGCTTCAGAGAGGGAGAGGAGGGGAGTGGGGAGCAGGGATACAGGGAGCACTTTAGGTAGCTCCAGGACTCACAGCAACTCCCTCGCCCCAAATTTTAAGAAAACCAGACCCAGAGTTAGGTAGCCAACTAGAAAAGCCTTTCTAATGTCACCGGAGTCCGAGCCTGGGATACAGCGTCCCTCATCTGCCCTTCCCGCTCTCCTGGCTGAGAGGTACACCCCCGGCAACCATTAGGGCCTGGTACATTCGGTAGGCACTAAAGACGCGTTTATTTAATGACTGAGCGAGTGAATGAATTAAAACTACTAGGGGAGTCGTCTGCTTCTCTGCAAGTGACCACAGTGAGGCCCTGGGCGGGCACAATGAGGTCCCCAGTGTGGCGCTGCCGGTTCTAGGAAGCACATCTATTTAAGGCTTGCAAATCTCAAGGCAGCGCGGGCTTCCAAGTCGGCCTGCCGACCGAGTAAGCACGCCCGACCTGCACTCGTTTCACGTAAGTCCCGGTCATGCGGGGCTCAAAAAGGGGTCCCCGACGTGGGTTCGTGAGCCTGAAGCACCCTGGGACTTGTAGTCCCCAACTGGCCCGCCCAGAGACTTCCCCTAAAGCCCCAAGCCGTCCTCGCCAACGGCTCCAGAGCCGTGGTCCCGCCAAGCCAGGCTGCAGCGGGCCGGAGTCGCCCATTAAGCTGGGGATCTGGGAGAGGACAGAGGCGGCAAGCAAAAGAGGGTCCTACACAGCGGGCCCCGGCCGAGAGGCGCAGGCCACCGACCAGATGGCAGTGGATGGCGACGGATGCGCAAGACGCCACTCACCATCATTTTGGAAGCTTATTCAACGGCCCGCCACTCTCCCCTCTTCTCCGAGACCCGGCCGCCAAGCAACCCACAATGCTCCGCGCAATAGAAATACCCAGAAGCTTGGGCAGGGAGAGGAAGAGAACGGACCACTTCCGCCACTCTATGGTTTGCTACCACCGAGTCGGTGCGGCTAGAAGGGCCTGAGGCCGGGCTTCCGGGGCGCTGTAGTGAGATGTGTTCATTAAAGAGGGGTAGCCGCATTTCAGTCGTGCTTTTGTCTTTGAGGACAGAGAGCCTTTGTTCGTCTCGCATCACCTACTAACCTTAATTCCACTCTCCTCCAAACCCGGACGCCAGACCAAGGAAAGCAATAAAGGCAAAAGTGTATCGAACGCCAAGTGTGGGACAAGCTGCTGCCAAAGCACTTTAAGTGAGCGATCTCATTTAATCCAAACACCCCGATTGCGTTGGTCCTATTATTAAGGCCATTTTACTCATGTGAGAACAGAGGCTGAGAGGTCAAGCTGTCCAGTGTCACAATTACACAGTCAGTGGCAACGGGGCCAGCGTGGGAAGCTGGCCCCAACGCCCGTTTTCTGGCTTTGCACTGGCCAGAGGCTCCTCGCGGATAACGTACGCCAGGCCGCGGCCCCGGAGCCTATCCACGGTGAGCACACAAGCGTTGGTGGCACTGGGCAGAGGACCCCCTGGCGCAAGATGATGCCTTCCTGTGAAGGCTTGGGGAGGAGGGAAGCGCAGCTGGGAGAAGGCTAATCGTTAAGCAAGATGGCCTTGGAGTGGGCAGGACCGAGATCGCAAGCGCTAACGGCCACGACTATCGACAGTTAAAGCGAGTCCGGCTACGGGCACACCTCTAGTGCCGGTCCACCCCGGCCCGCCCACCCGCCAGCGAGGACCTGGAGAGTCGAATCCAAACTGAGAAATGCTGGGGCGGGGCTGAGGCAAGGGCCGGCTGTAGCTGTTAAGAGTTTAAGCCAATCAGCCCCCGGCTCCACTTCTCTCGACCAATAGGAAGTAGGCTAAGGCGCAGAGGCGGAAAGTGTGGCTACACGAGCAGGCGTCAGAGCCAATCAGCCGTGAGCCTCGTTCCTGTTGTCCAACCAGCGGCGAGAGCGGGTATGTGGGCGGGAGACCGGAGCAGCTGTCAGGCTAAAGTCCTGCGAGCGACGCGCGGCAGGGCGGCGGGAGGAGACGCGGCGCGGGGCCGGGCCCTGGAGATGGTCCCCGGCGCCGCCGGCTGGTGTTGTCTCGTGCTTTGGCTCCCCGCGTGCCTCGCGGCCCATGGTGAGCAGCAATGGGTGGGGCTGCACTCCAGGGCGGGGCTGCCCGTTCAGCTTGCGCGCGTCTCGGGCTGGGGGCCACGGGTCACCTTGGGGACCCTGCGAGTTCAGAGCAGGGCAGGTCTGGGAACGGACGGCCGGAGTAAGTAGGTGGTGGTCCAGGGACATAAGGTGGGCGCAGCCTGAGGCTGAAGCTCTGAGTCCTCAGCTTCCCACGACAAAGCAGGTCTCCCCACTCGCCCCCAGCTCCCCTCCCCGCCCCTCCCCCCCCCCCCCCCCGCCACTAGCGCTGACCCAGGTGACTTAGGGTGCGATCCGGAGGGACAGCTAAAGAAAGATACTACAGGCTGGAGATGTGTATGTGAGCATTCACATGTACAGGAGCATACATTCCTACACGTGGACACACACGCACAACCCGTTTACACCTACACACAACCCGTTTACACCTACACAAGCACATAAATGTATACATCTACGCATACACTTAAGCACATATGTATACCCACAACTTACACAGATTAGCACATGCAAAGGCAAGCAAGAGTTGAGGGAGGAGGGAGTGAGTTTGACACTAGTCCAGGAAGGCTTTCTGGGGGTGTATTTGCATCTGATGGGGAGTCCCCACTCCCAGGACTGTATAGCTCAGTGCCAAGCCAGGGGAGCTCTACCTGATCCTGTGATTTGGGCAGTACACAAGGACAGCTAAAGCCATAATCAATCCCAGCCTTGATCACAGTAGTGACTTGGTAGTTTGTCTATTGACCAATGGACTTGTGGCAGCAGTTTTCATCCTTCAACATTCCGCAATCTCTCTGGGCTAAGGAAACCAGGGACTCAAGTCCGGTTACAACATTAAACTTTGGTGCTGAGAAGAAGTTCCCATGACCCAGAAAAATCTAGTTGTCTGGAAATTCTCTTCTTCAGTGCTATGGAGCTGGATATAGTTGTTGTTCATTTATTCATTCAGCAAAATTTACAGGGCTACCCCTATATTGTTGCCACTATCTGGGGCACTGGGGATTCTGCATTGAATGAAGTTACAAAGTGGAAGAGACAGATATTTAAAAATGATGAATCCAGGGCAGGTGCAGTGGCTCAGGCCTGTAATCCCAGGCCAAGATGGGACGATCACTTGAGCCCTGGCAACAAAGCAAGACCCCATTCCTATTTAAAAAATGAAAAAAAAAATCAGCCTGGGTAATATGGCGAAATCCCGTCTCTACTAAAAAATATAAAAAATTGGCCGGGCACAGTGGCTCACGCCTGTAATCCCAGCACTTTGGGAGGCTGAGGTGGGCAGATCACGAGGTCAAGAAATCGAGACCATCCTGGCCAACATGGTGAAACCCCTTCTCTACTAAAATACAAAAATTAGCTGGGCGTGGTGGTGCGCCCCTGTAGTCCCAGCTACTTCAGGAGGCTGAGGCAGAAGAATTGCTTGAACCTGGGAGGCAGAGGTTTCAGTGAGCCAAGATCTCACCACTGTACTCCAGCCTGGCATCTGGCAACAGAGCAAGATTCTGTCTCAAAAAAATATATAAAAAATTAGCTGGACGTGGTGGTACACATCTGTAGTCTCAGCTACTCGGGAGGCTGAGGCATGAGAATCTCTTGAGCCTGGGAGACAGAAGTTGCAGTGAGGCAAGATCGCACCACTGCACTCCAGCCTGGGTGATAAAATGAGATACTGTCTCAAAAAAAAAAAAAAAAAAAGAAGAAAGAAAAGAAAAATTATGAAGGCTGTATAATTACAAATGATGTTGAAAGTCCTCATTTCTTAAAAAGTACATTTGAATGGATATGGGAGGGCAATCATGAGGCAGAAGCTTTCTTTGAAGAAGTGACATTTAAGCTATGACCTGAAGGATGACTAGGAATGAGTCAGGTAAAAGGGTGGAAATAGGGTGGGGTGGAAGTAGGGGGCCTTCCAGGCTCAGGGGACAACTTGCAGAAAGACTGAGAGAAGTGAAGAAACTGAAAGGCCAGTGTAGCTTGAACATAGGATGGAGGAGATGAGGTTGGAAGAGTGGCCAGGGGCCAGAGCAGACAAGGTCTTATTGGCCACAGTTTAAAAAGAGTTTAAATTTTAAATGCAAAGGGCAGTTATTGAAAGGTATTGAAACCCTGGGCATGGTGATATGCTCATAATTGCTAAGACGTTTTCGATTTCCGGTTGTTGTTTGGGGAATGAACCTTAGGGAGCAAGAATGGAGGCAGAGAGGCCAGGTAAGAAGCTGAGCTGTCAGGACAAGAGATGATATGGACTAGACTAGGGATGGCAGTGGAACCAGAAAGTCAACTTTTAAATTTTAGTGAGAATTGTTTTGTACCCAGGCTACTACATCTGTACCCTGAAACTCCAAGGTCTTCAGAGCAAAAATAAATTAACCCTGGAGCACTCAGTTTTCCTGGCTCACTGTGTAAGCAGCAGGAGCTGATATAAACCTCTGGGGTTACTAATCTGCATCAACTCTATCCTCCCAAGGGCAGAGGCCATCTATCCCTCCACCCCGCCACTAGGGGACCCATTTGGCTGAAGCCAGGACCCTGAGCCCACTCTATAGCCAGCCCAGCTGAAGACACAGGGTCTGTGATCTGAACCTGAACCAGCTTTTTTCTGGGAGACTTCTTACCTGTACTCTTTACCCTTCAGGCTTCCGTATCCATGATTATTTGTACTTTCAAGTGCTGAGTCCTGGGGACATTCGATACATCTTCACAGCCACACCAGCCAAGGACTTCGGTGGTATCTTTGTAAGTTAAGGGAGACCCCTGATCTCTGATCCTCAACCTCCCCCTCCCCTCACTGAGCTGCAGTGACCCTCTCATCCCACCTGAGTGCTGGGACAGGGAAGGGAGCAAAATCAGCTCTGCCCTCTGTGAGCCGCAGTACAGAAAGGAAGCTCTTCCAGCTACTCCCCTGAGTATAATATAGACCTGGGCACCATGGAGGGACAAGCTGTCTTTTTAGGGTATGTTAAATGAAAAGCCAAGAGCACCAGCTTCCTCTGCCAGCTCTACCTCTTAAGGTGTGACTTAAGGCAAGTCACTTCCCCTCTCTGGATCTACAACCAACTCCCCTGCCTATCTCATGGAAGGGTAGGGTGGGGTAGGACAATCAGATAGGTCTTTGTGAGAATTAAGTAAAACTGTTTAGCTGTCTGGCAACACAGAAACCACTCCCACGCTTCCTTCACACTTTATAAGGTGCCAGTAAGATGGGATTGTCAGCCCAGTCCTAAAGCAGGTGTGTCTCATTACACTCTCACCTCTCCAAATGTTAAATGTTTTTCAGCACACAAGGTATGAGCAGATTCACCTTGTCCCCGCTGAACCTCCAGAGGCCTGTGGGGAACTCAGCAATGGTTTCTTCATCCAGGACCAGATCGCTCTGGTAGAGAGGGGGTAAGGAGTGGGCAGGCACAGACACGAGGGGTGGGCAGGCATAGGGCAGATTCTGAGATCATTACTGGTGGTAGTGCTTTGAAACAGCTATTTTTGAAATTTTCATCTTTTTAAAGGTCTTTTAGAAATGTCTAGCCTGGGCAACATGGCAAAACCCTGTCTGTACAAAAAATACAAAACTTAGCTGGGCATGGTGGCACATGCCTGTGGTCCCAGATTCTCAGGAGGCTAAGGTAGGAGGATTACTTGAGCCCACATTGAGGCTGCAGTGAGCTGAGATCACGTCACTGCACACCAGGATGGGCAACAGAGCAAAACCCTGTCTCAAGAAAAAAAGAAAAGAAAAATAAATGTATTTAAATTATCCATGCTTTTAGCTATTTACTTGAGTTTTTAAAACAAATTCTTCATAGTCTGTCTTCTATACTCCCAGGGTGATGATCTGGGGCAAGTGGGAGCTAGGACCTGTCTTTCCTTTGGTCTCATCACCACCTCTTCCAGGGGCTGCTCCTTCCTCTCCAAGACTCGAGTGGTCCAGGAGCATGGCGGGCGGGCAGTGATCATCTCTGACAACGCGGTTGACAATGACAGCTTCTACGTGGAGATGATCCAGGACAGTACCCAGCGCACAGCTGACATCCCCGCCCTCTTCCTGCTCGGCCGAGATGGGTGAGGGCTCCTTGCCTCTGGCTTTATCAGCACCAGCTGGGTGCCATGACTTGGGGAGGTCAGGGATAATTGCCAGCCCCTTCTTGCAGGCCTCGACTTGGGGTGCTTCAGTTAGAGGGCAAAAAAAGTTATTGGGCTTTGGAACTCCCAGATTGATGGGGATAGTGGGGAATGATGGGGTACCAAGAAAGTGACCATCACCACCTCTCTTCATGCCCTCCCAGCTACATGATCCGCCGCTCCCTGGAACAGCATGGGCTGCCATGGGCCATCATTTCCATCCCAGTCAATGTCACCAGCATCCCTACCTTTGAGCTGCTGCAACCGCCCTGGACCTTCTGGTAGAAGAGTTTGTCCCACATTCCAGCCATAAGTGACTCTGAGCTGGGAAGGGAAAACCCAGGAATTTTGCTATTTGGAATTTGGGGATAGCACCTGGGGACAAGTGGAGCCAGGTAGAGGAAAAGGGTTTAGGTCTTGCTAGGCTGAAAGAGGGGAGCCATACCACTGGCCTTCCCTTCCCCAGGGCCCCCAAGGGTGTCTCATGCTACAAGAGGAGGCAAGATACAGGCCCCAGGGCTTCTGGCTAGAGTCTGAAACAAAAGGAGCTGAAAGGTGGGTGGCCTGAGAGCCATCTGTAACCTGTCACATCTCACCTGGCTCCAGCCTCCCCTACCCAGGGTCTCTGCACAGCGACCTTCACAGCAGTTGTTGGAGTGGTTTAAAGAGCTGGTGTTGGCCGGGTGTGGTGGCTCACGCCTGTAATCCAAGCACTTTGGAAGCCAAGGCAGGCGATCACCTGAGGTCGGGAGTTCATGACCAGCCTGACCAACATGGTGAAACCCCGTCTTAAAAAAAAAAAAAAAGAAAAGAAAAAAAGAGCTGGTGTTTGGGGACTCAATAAACCCTCACTGACTTTTTAGCAATAAAGCTTCTCATCAGGGTTGCAACTGTGTCCTAGAATTAGAGCACATAGGGGTGGGCAGGACCTTCGAATCACTCATCTGGCCCCATATAGTCGTTCTGAGGAAAGGAAACAGGCCCACAGAGGACAGTGACTGGCCCAGGTCATTTTGGACCAGCGCTCAGACAACTAGTCTTAGATCCCAACACAGCCTCCTGCTGAGAGCCAAGGAAGCCCTGGGAAGCCAGAGTTCAGCCCCTCAGAGGACGACTCCTCTTATAGCCTGGAACTGGGGATCCAAACAGGACCTCAGGGCCAGGCACGGTGGCCCATGCCTGTAATCCCAGCACTTTGGGAGGTCGAGGTGGGAGGATCACTTGAGGCTAAGAGTTCAAGACCAGCCTCAGCAACAACATAGCAAGACCCCATCTCAACAAAAAAATTAAAAATTAGCCGAGTGTGGTGGCAAGCCTATCGTCCCAGCTACTCAGGAGGCTGAGGTGGGAGGACCGCTTGGGCCCAGGAGGTCAAGGCTGTAGTGACTATGGCTGCACCACTGCACTCCAGCCTGGGTGACGAAGTGAGACTGTGTCAAAAAAAAAAAGCCAAACTGGACCTCAGAAGACACTTGCTCTTAGGCATTAGAATGTATGCATAGCAGAGTGTAAATAAGGACAGAGGTGAGCCCAAGCTGGTGAGCCTGGAGCTCCTGTCTCCTACCATTGCCTGGTCTAATCAGTACCCCTTTGGACCCACCTGTGACTGTTGCATGCCCAGGGCAGCCTGCCCAGCCACTCACCACAAAGGATTCCTGCAGAGGCCTATTACCACTCACATTTTATTGAGAACAGTGGGCAGGGGGTGGTGGAAGAGGAGTGCTAGCCGTTGTGGAAGAGTAAGAACCCAATTGGTAAGGAGACAGGCAGGTTCCACCTGGCTCCATGGTGTAGGGAAGGGCCTGTGGGGTGGGCACCTGCCCTCTCTGGGATCCTTCAGCATGGGGCCGTTGTGAAAGAGTAAGAACACAATTGGTAAGGAGACAAGCAGGTTCCGCCTGGCTCCATGGTCCAGGGAAGGGCCTGTGGGGTGGGCACCTGCCCTCTCTGGGATCCTTCAGCATGGGGATGTGGCAGGCTCCTCCAGGAAAGGGAGGCACTGGGAGTGATGGTTTGTAATTTCTATAGCATCCAACCCAAGAGTGAGAGGGGTGGTGCTGATCTAGGGGTAGGAGGGGATAAGACAGAGCTACTCTCTAAGTATCTAGCCCAGCTCCTCGACGTTTCTGGAAGACTTAAGTGTTCCTCTGTGGAGATCCTAAAGATGGAGATTGAGGCCAGGAGAGCCCCTCACTGATCCATTTTAACTGGCCCCAGGAATGCCAGAACATCCTAATTTAAGGAGCACAGGCCTGTTAAGCCCCAGGTCTCAGCCATGCCACTTAGTGCACACTGGGAAGAAGCTGTGAGAAAGAGTGATGATTCCCCATGTGTCCCTCCTGAGGAAGGCAGAGGCCTTTTCCATACTCCATAGGGCCAGCCACTGTGCCAGGGCCTGAGAGGCAAGGCACGATGTACAAAGATTCTGGAGTCTGGGGAAGAGGTTAATCTCCACTTCCCCAGATGTCCAAATGGGAGTATGTGTGTGGGGGAATACTCCCCCTCATCAAGCATTCCCAGCAGACAGCCTCATGGAAGAGGCTCAGAAGGCCCAGATCTTCCTGCCTGCCTCTCCCCGCCGAGCAGTTGCCTTACCAGCCACAGCTGTGGCAGTGGGGAGGCGAGGAAGGTGAGGGCGCCTCACCACCTCCCCTCTCTGCTTCAGTGAACTCAGTCTGTTCTCAGATTTACCCCCTCAAAAGAAATCAACGGCAAGTTGAGAGGAGAAAAGCCTCAGGTGAATGGGTAAGTATGGGCCATAGGGCCAAGGGGAAGAAACACTGTTAGGCCCTGGCCCTGATTCCAGCCCCTCAAACCCTAGAGTGGAGGAACCTCACAGGGAAGCCAGTTGTGAAAGGCTCAGTGACAGTGCAGAGTCTGAGCCAACTCAGCAGCAGTGTCCAGGGCATGAGGTCTGGTGGGGGTTGGGGGCTGGGAGTCCAGCCTTTGTCCTACCCTCTGGCAGAGAGGGCTGGAATGGGGGGAAGCAGGCAATGGGAGTGGGGAGTTCCCTTTGAGCCCCTTCTCTGGGGGAAGAGCCCCCTTTTCCAGCAGGGTCTAGGGCAGGGCCCTTTCCAGGCAGGGCAACATCACACATCAGTCATCTCATCCCCCAGCTCTGCATCTTCCGGCTCTCCTTCCTCCTCCTCCTCCTCTTCCTCTTCCTCTTCTGAGGTCACATTGGGTTCATCGGCCTCTGCCAGGCATTTGGGACAGGAACAGACAAACAGATAGTTCTCCCTGCAGTGGTGAGGGGATGGTGACAGGGAAAAGTCAGGCAACTACCGGGATAGACGACCCCAGAGCCCAGCTGCCCAACCATGGCCCCAGCTGGCACCTGAGGATCTTGTGGCGGCTGTGGCGGCTGCGCTCCCGTTGACAGCAGTCCAAGTAGCTGATACAAATTTCCTGTAGGGCAGAGAGGTGCAGTCTGATGGTCTGTGCTCTTTTAAATGGCATAAGGGCCTCCCCAAATCCTACCCTATCTCCAACCACTGCCCTATCTCTAGGATCCAGGCTTGCGCTGCCCTTCAGTGAAGGAGTAGTAGGCTGCCCTCACACAGTTCCCAGTGCCTTCAGTAGGCAGGCCACTGTAGGGCTCCAACAGCCTGTGTCTGAGACAGAGGAGACTGTGATTAGCCTCAGGCCACCGTGAAAGCCAGTCAATGGCCAAGGTCTGTGCTGGGATCAGAGGTGTTGGTATGACGTTACTTGCCCTGTAAGAAGATTCAACCAGGCACTGTGCCTGCGCTGACAAGACCCTAAACCCACAAAGAACTATCTCCTGCTTTCTTAGAAACTATAGATCTGCATTTGACCAAAAGATAGGTGGGGACAAGAATCTGAGTGCACAGGTGTCCCTCAAACACTATCTTGAGGCTTTCTGGAGTCATATTTTGAAAAAGTGAGGAAGGGTTAGAACATAACCATGACCTGAAAGACTCAGACCCTAGGGTATGTGCGGATTTCACCCAACAGCCTGAACTGCAAGGCACTCTAGCCACTGCTGCTCCCGATCCCTAAAGAGAACTTCCAAGACCCACTGCCCACCCATCCCCATGGTTCCTGGCTCCCCTCACCTCTCCTGGCTTAATATCCTCTAGAGCGGTGACATGCAAAAGGAAGTTGTTTTCTGGAAAGGAGGTCTCTGCATTGGGCACACAACTGTGATTGCCTGGATCACAAGAGGCAGGTAATGAGGATTATTTACTAATTTAACAGAATAGCCTCAACTCTGCAGAGCACTGGGTCCTTTCTTGCTCTTTCATCCCTGCCAAGGCTGAGCAGGTTTTGGAACCCAAGTTTCCTGACTCTGCATCCAGTGTTCTTTCCTAAAGACCAAAAAGCACACGACAAATGAACTCCACAGCACTCCCACTCCAACCCGCTGTGACTGGCCAACTTCATTCTCAGTCGTGTTCCCACTGTCTCACAAAGGGAGGGACAGGGCTCTGAAGGGACACCCACCAGACCACTTAACTCAGTTCTACCTGCTAATGGACATCTAGTAACAGCTGACACAGGCCCTCTGAGAATCCAGTTTGGGAGGGTAGAGTGGCCCTGGAGCCTGGGAGGAGGAGTTCACAGTGAGGAAACTAGGGGGTGGGAGGCTGAGGTCTGGAAAACGCAGTTGTCTGAGCTGGCTCTGCCCCTCCTCATCAGATGTTTATGACACTCGCGCTGTAGCCTGGGCTCCCTCTTCCCAGGAACCGAAGGGTCTCCCAGTACTCCCACATCTCACAGGGCAGTGATGGTACAAAGCCCATGCTTCCCTTTACAAGAATCAGAGCTCCATGCCTGCCTTAGTACAGGGCCTGGCCTATCATAAGGTTTTATATATAAGCATATATTATAGCACAAACAGTTGGATGAACAAATGAAATGATAGAACAAAGAGGCCCAGGGGAATTCCTGTGGGAGCTCAGACCTAATGGGGCTCCCAGACTCAACCCTACCAGCCTAGAAAAGGCCAACTGAGAAAGATAAACTGTGGCTACAAGGCCACCTGGTAAAGGCAGAAACGCCTGGGACCATCCCTCCTCAGTGCCATGACTCACAGCAGCTCTGAAGCACAAAAAGGCCAGATCCTTCACAGTTAAGAAACTCTCCTGTTGCTGTAAGACAGTAACATACAGACATTATTCTACCCACTTTATAGGCAGGAAAAGGAAACAAGGCTTACAAGGACAGGCACTGACTCCACTGTCCTGCCACCCCACCACACTAATGCACCAGGCCCTACCATTTTACCTAAACTTGGGAACCTCACAGGGAAGCCAGCTGTCAAAGGCTGAGACACAAGCCTTACTTTTCTGTCTACAAGACACCCTATTTGTCCAGCACCGCCCCCCTTCCCAGCATCAAGCCTCTGGATAAATCTTGGGGCCGTTTCTCACCTGTGTGCCCTATGGACAGATCTGAAGCTCCCCATAGGCACAAAGGGATTACCTTCCCCCACCATTAATTCAGAGCACCCTGGGGAAAAACTGTGTGTCCACCATCTGACTGGGGGGTCTCCAGGGTTGGGTAAGGCCAAGGCCTTATCTCACCAACCTGCCTCGATGTCCTTGTACAGCTGGTCAATGAAGGCATCCAGCTGCTCGCGGTCCTGAGGCTTCAGCTCCAGAGCGTCACAGGCATGGACCCACTGGCTCAGGGAGCTGAAGATCCCAGGCAGCTCATGGTTGGGGAGGTGGAAGCCCAGGTCACAGGGCTCTCTACTTCCACATAAGTTAAGCCCAGGAAGAAGCGTCTCCCACCCCTACCCCATTTCATTCTCCAGGGTGGGGGCTCATCTTTCCCAACAGACAGAGGCTCCCTAAAACAGATTCCAATGCCTCATTCTTTCTGACTCCCACCACTGTGTCCAGTTCAGTACTCTGCCCAGAGTCCCACCCTATGCCATCCCAGCCTTGAAAGCAACTGTGGCTGCCTTCCTCAATCCGTTTCCCACCCCTGAGAGGAAGTTCAATAGCTCTGGAACATTCTAACCTGGTCCCGATTCCTTGGCCATTGGTCCCAACAAGAGCAAAGAGGGACCGGAATCCATCTGGAGTGAACCACTGTGGGGGGAAGAAAAGAGATGGGTGCTCATGTTATAGCCACTTGCTTTTATTCCAATTCAACTCTCTGTTCAGGAAGCCTTCTGTGAGTCAGGCTCATCCCAACTCCAGAAGACCAAGTTGGCTTTGGCTCAGCTGTCCCAGTAGGAGATGCTGACCTGGTTGCTCCTGGAGAACTGGAGTAACAAGGAGGCCACTGGTCCCACCCTCTCCTCACTCACCTGGCTGACTTCTTCCTCATAGAGGGCCTCTGTGAAGAGTCTCCGCAGAAGTTCTAGTTGGCCCTGGTTTAGAGGAAGCAGGGAGACACTTGTATCCCTGGGGATTTCCCATTAGCACCTAGGCAGGGCCCAGACGATCAGGCGAGGGAAGGAAAACGGGCCAGCTCTATAGATGCAGCTTTCCATGGGGGCAAAAGAAGCCACAGAGTCTACCTCCAAAGAGCTATGGCAGTCTGCTGGCCTATTCCAACCTGGGGTGGTGAACCTGAAATTTCTCCCCATTTTCCACCACTTGTACCAGCAAGGCTGAGGAAACCTGACCACCACCATCAAATCTCCCTTGACCTGGCCTCCAGACCAGCTGGGTTCTCCCACTCCTTTCCTGTAAGTTTAGTGCAGGAGGGCCCACCCCAGATGCAAACCTTTCACATACCTGCCTCCACCCTCAGGCAGCTCCTGCAGGGAACTCCGCTGTCCTCAGCGAGGACCCATACTCTTTGATTGGGAATGGGCACTCAGGACATGGGCAGTTCCACGTTGCTCTCTGACTCTGTGGCCGTGCAACCCTCCACTCTCCATTCTACCCGATTTGCCCACTGCTATCCTATGACGAGTCCTGCCTTCTAACACCAGTATAGAGAGCACTTTCAGGGCAGGGCATCTGATGTGCCCTTCCTCTGCTGTCACCCCACTTCCCAACTGTAGGTTCACATAAAGTCAGGAAGTAAACAGTGGCAGGAATGTAAGTCCTCTGAATTGATTTCTGGGCCCAGGTTCTAACTCCTTCCTGTAGCTGAGAAGTGATCAAATGTGGCGCTCCCCATAGATAGCCAGACATCCTAGGATATTTAGGGAGGAAAGGAGACAGGCCATGGGAGAAGAATAACCTTGAATTTGTCCCCCAGAAGTTTATGGACAATTTCTTCCTCTTCATTGGCCGTTTTGTTACAGAACTGGGAGAAAAGCCTGATCCAACGGTCCTTGTCCTTGGCCTGCAGTGAACAAACATACTTAAGGGTCACACATACCCACCTTCTTACTGGCACTCCCACCCACTCGGGAAATACCACCACACAGGACCTTCTAGGGGCCCTTCCCCCTTCCTCTGCCTGAGGCTTCCTCCCCATGCTGCCCACCCCCAGCCATCTCCCCAGCTGGAGCCGAGCTAGCCAATTCAACACTTGGAAAACAGGAGAAAGAGGCTGAGGAACAATATTAATAAAAGGGGGATTAGAGTGGTTTCTCTCACCTTATATAAGACATAATCCTGAAAAAGTGGTGCTTATAAATCAAATGCATGAATTGCTACTGCACAAGGCATCTTCTCCTAGATCAGAAACTACAGGCATACTATCACACTGGTCTTTAAGTTTAAAAAAAAAAAAAAAGGCTACAGGCAAAATGAGCCCTCCATTCTCCATGGCTGATTTGTTTAGCACATTCCTAAAGTTTTACATAGCAAGGAGCTCTCCTTTGGGAAGGCCAGGAAGAACTCTGCATCCAAGCTAGGACCTTGAGGTAAGGAAACGACAGAGACCAAGGGTTGAATAGCATCAAAGTCAGCTTCCCTGAGAGGGCTGAGTGGGCTCACCTGCTTCACTGTGGCCACCATCCTGGCCATCAACATGATGCTTGCAGTCTCAGGTGGGTAGTGAACATTCCTGGGGAAAGAGAAAAAAGTTAGAAATTCTCTCCCTAGTAGCTGAGCTCAGGGAACCCCAGTCTGACTGGTACAGAGAAAGCTTCCTACCAATTGCGTCAATTACAAACAGAGAAAGTCATAGGCAAGGACTTAGGCAAGACTTTGCATTCCTATTGGCTTAATGGGGCTCTTTCTAGGAGAGAGTTAAATGTCAGTCCTGGTGTCCTTAGGACTGACAGCCCATATTAAAGGCAGGGGATAAGGTGATATGATTTCTGTTTAACCCTAAGAAGAGAGGAAAAATCCAGGGAATTGTAACTTAAGAAAGATGACAACATCTGATGAGCCCAAGCAGGCAACCAGGGAGGTAAGGATAAAGGAAAGAAGACAGGAAAAGAGACCTACCTCCATGCCTCCTGCAGCTTATTGAGAGGATGCAAGGGGTCATCCTGGGAGGGGCCTGGGCACAGGACCTGGTGGTATTGCTCAGTGGCTGCCAGCCGACATTCTGCACTGCAGTACATCACCTGTTAAGTGGGACAGAGGTCAGGACCTAGGATCTGGCCCTAGGGTCACCTCCTCTAACTGCATTCCTTCCACAAGTAGCTCCTGAACAGTAGCTCAGATATACTATGAGAACAGAAAACACAGGGTGCTCTGGGAGCATGTAAAAGGCACACCTAGGCTTGCAAAGCCACAGAAAGGGAAGAGAACTTTTCAGGTAGAGAGGAGAGCCCCTGCCAGGTCCCCAGGAAGAAGGTAAGCTCCCACCAGGCCAATTTTCCAGACAATGTAACTGTGGCAGGGACGATGGAACTGGAACAACAACCAAGCCTTTTCAATGTCTTATCCTACATTGTAGTTTTCAAGGGCCATGACCAGGTCTGTCATTGCTCCTGTCTCCCCACGGAGGACTCCAGCTAAGGCCTCCCTCACCAACCTCTTCCAGGTACACTCCCCAGGAATACTCACCTGGCAGTGGGGACAGTTCTGGTGGAGGTCCTTGCGCACAGTGCACAGCTCTGGGTGAGGCAGAACCTGGCCTGGTTTCCCAGTCAGCCTCTGGGCATTCTCCTCTGCTTTCTCCAGTGCCCGTAGGCAGTGGTCACAGGCTGAGGGTGAGAACCGGACACAACAATGTCTTGAGAGCAGAGGCCAGAGCTATCCGTTTCACAGCCCTATGGAGTACCTGCTACGTGCCAGGCACCATTCTGGTATTCCATAAAAGTTTGGGAAGTGAGTAAATGAATAACTACATGAATGAATGAATGAATGGATGAATGGATGAATGAATGGATGGATGAATGAATTTCATGTGCATCCAAAGGTAAATAATCCCCTCCTCCCTCTCAAGAACCTCCTGGCCCTTATTGTCTAACTCTCCTTGCTTCTTAATCAGACTTACTCTGTGGGGCTCCCCTACCACCCCGAAACTGGGCTTTTCCCATACTCTGGAGCCAACTGACCCTCCTTTCATTATGTGTCTCTAGCTTAAGAAACATGTGGGCTGGGCACAGTGGCTCATGCTTGTAATCCCAGCACTTTCGAGTGGATCACCTGAGGTCAGGAGTTTGAGACCAGCCTGGCCAACATGATGAAACCCTGTTTCTACTAAAAATACAAAAATTAGCCGGCCATGGTTGTGTGCGCCTGTAATCCCAGCTACTCTGGAGGCTAAGGCAGGAGAATTGCTTGAACCCAGGAGGCAGAGGCTGCAATGAGCCAAGATTGCACCATTGTACTCCAGCCTGGGCGACAGGAGCGAAACCCTGCCCCCACCTCCCCCCAAAAAAGAAAAGTATGAAAAAAGCACGTGGACAGCAAAGCTAAGGGCATCCTACTTGTGCTGACCCCTAACTCAGCCTTGTTTGAACAAGGCCTTCTTGTGGCCTTCTCTTGGTGGAGGACTCCACTTTGCCACTGGGCCTTCAGCATGATATCCATCATACCATGAAGTCATACTTGCCTGAGTCCTGCTGTGCTCCCTCAGGGAGCATATCGGAAGAGCCTCCCACCACAGGAATAAGCCTCAAACACCTGACACTGGACAGAGGCATGGTTCTCAGGCACAGTCCTTCAAGGGAAGACAGCATTTCCTCCCAACACCCAGAGTTCCAGAGACGGCAGCCAGTAGTGATATCTGCAGCTCACTTCCATGCACAAAGGTGACTGGGTCCAGCAGCCATGAGGAGTAGGAGAGATGTACTCACCTCGGTAGCGATAAAGTGCATTCCAGAGAAACTGTGCAGCCACCAGGGGCCGTTCTACGAAGATGGTCTCCCCCTTCCGGATCAGCTGTGTGGCAAACAGCCCCTTGCCCTAAGAGGGCAGAGGAACAGGACGGCCATTAGAAGGAACAGAGGACATAGCTCCAAGAGCCTCCAGGAGGCTGTCCAGCCTCACTCTCACATGTCTCACTCTTAGGAGAGGCCTCTGCCTCTGCAAGTTCATGGAGAGAGGTCAGCACCTTCCCTAACTGCCTCCTTTGGAAATGCAGCTCTGACCTATTTTCAGTTGCACCCTTTTCAGCCCATTCAGAGCAGAAGGCCTGGAACAGGGAGGGAGCCATCATGGCAGCCATATCAGATTACTCAGGGAATTTTTCTGAGTATGGCCAGAGCAGGGCCAAGGCTTATAGCAGGCTGGGGCCTCCCGTACAGAAGCTGGTAATGGCAGAGCGGCCATCTCTGAATCAGCCACATGTCCCTCCAGGATCCTGGCAGTGGTGTTGCTGCACAGGGTTGTAGACAAATCCTACACCATGGGACAGGGAAGCCTTGTTTGGGGAGGAATGTGCCCTCTTCCTTGGTGAGCTGAATACCCATAGCGCCTAGCACAGTGCTATCCAACAAGTCCTCGGGGGCTGCACTGAAAGAAATGCACTAATCCTAGTACCAGTCCTAATGTTAACTTGTTGTGAACCTTTGAGCCAACTGCTTCACTTTACATCTGTTTCCCATTTGAAAAGTGAGCATTATAATAATACCTACAAGGTAGTTTCCAGGGTGCAAGGATATAGCACAGATGAATGTACCTTATGAGCTCTAGCTTCTTCCTACTCAATGAGAGGTATAGGGACTGGCAACATGGGCATCACCTAGGACTCTGTTAGAAATGCAGAATCTTGGGCCCCACCCCAGACCTGCTGAATCAGAATCTGCATTGTCACAAGATGCCTAGGTGATTCACATGCATGTTAGTTTGAGAAGAACTGGTTTTTTTCTTTTTTTGAGACAGGCGCAAAAAAAAACAACAACAAACAAAAACCAGTGAAGCCAGGCGCCAGGCTGGAGTGCAGAGGCACGATCTCTGCTCACTGCAGGTTCAAGCAATTCTCCTGCCTCAGCCGGTTCAGGTTCAAGCAATTCTCCTGCCTCAGCCTCCCGAGTAGCTGGGACTACACCATGCCCAGCTAATTTTTGTATTTTTTTTCTATTAGAGACGGGGTTTCACCATGTTGGCCAGGATGGTCTCAATCTCTTGACCTCGTGATCTGCCCGCCTTGGCCTCCCAAAGTGCTGGGATTACAGGCATGAGCCACCGCGCCCGGCCTTGAGAAGCACTGGTTTAAAACACTATATACATCATGTAAAGGATGAAGGATGAGAAAACAACCTCTGAACTGCCATCTCTCAAATATGCAAAAGGACTCAGCATATGGCTTCAGAACCCAGGCACTTACTGCCCTTATTGGGCACATACTCCCATTACTCACTTAACGAAGACAGGTGCCCCTGCCAACACTGAACTGCCACAACAAAAGGAGAGGAAAAATGCTTGATACTGCAGCAAAATGACCTGTCACTCTTCCCTCCCAGGTAGCTCCCTGCCTCCTTAGAAGGCCAGATAGGGTGGCCTCTCAAACTCAGAGCCACAAATCTCAACCCTGTGAACAACTCTGGAAGCTCTATCTCACAGTAGAATAGGACAGGCGAAACAAAACCAAGAGGCAAAGTCCTGGGTACATCCTTGCCAGGATTCCTGGAAGGCCTTCCCCCCATGCTTTGTATCCTGTCCCAATCTAGCAAATTGAAAACTTGGCCTTCCTCTATGGGACAAGATAATATGAACAGGGACTCATGTTATTTCTGACAATCTCAAATTTCAATATTGGACAAACAGAGATCTCCCTCTCTCTGTGGAAGACTAAATGCAGAAAATATTTAGTAATCAAAACAGAGAAAAGAATCAGAGTTTTTCCTTTATAAAATCACTCATTCCCAAAATTGATAAGCATATTTCAAGAAAAACAGAGCTCTAGTGGCTGGGCACGGTGGCTCACGCCTGTAATCCTAGCACTTTGGGAGGCTGAGGTGGGTGGATCACCTGAGGTCAGGAGTTCAAGACCAGCCTGGCCATCATGGTGAAACCCTATCTTATAAAAAAAAAAAAAAAAAGAAAGAAAGAAAAGAAAAACAGAGCTCTAATGCTTAATATTATGAAGGTTGGAGAGCACTGAACCTGAATGGAAAGGAGACACACCATACATACTTCCAATACGAAAAAAAGTTGTAAGAAAAAACTCTGCAGGCTGAGTGTGGTAGCTCACACCTGTAAATCTGGCACTTTGGGAAGCTGAGGATGAAGGAGCGCTCCAGCCCAGGAGTTTGAGACCAGCCTGGGCAACATAGCAAGACCCCATCTATAAAATAAAAAATAATAATAAAAGATGGTGCAAAAGATGGTACATAAGACTATGTAATATATACATATATATGTATGTATGTGTGTGTGTGTGTGTATATATATATGTGTGTGTATATATATATATATATATATTTTTTTTTTTTTTTTGAGATGGAGTCTCCCTCTGTCAGTCGCCCAGGCTGGAGTGCAGTGACGTGATCTTGGCTTACTGTAACCTCTGCCTCCTGGATTCAAGCAATCCTCATGCCTTGGCCTCAGGTAGCTGGGATTACAGCCATGCACCACCATGCCCAGCTAATTTTTGTATTTTTAGTAGAGACAGGGTTTCACCCTGTTGGTCAGGCTGGTCTCAAACTCCTGACCTCAAGTGATCCACCCGCCTCAGCCTCCCAAAGTGCTGGGATTACAGGTGTGAGCCACTGCACCTGGCTTAAGTTTTGTATTTTTAGTAGAAACAGGGTTTCACCATATTGGCCAGGCTTGTCTTGAACTCCTGACCTCAAGTGATCAGCCTGCCTCCTCCTCCAAAAGTACTGGAATTACAGGAATGAGCCACCACGCCCAGCCAGACTACACAGTGATTTTTAAATCCTGATTAAAATTTAAAAACCCACAATAAGCCATGCTGCTATCTGGCTAGTGTACCAGTACGGTAGTCCAGCTGCTTCTACTAGACCTGGTGAGGCTTCTGTTCTGACTGGTCATGTCTCTGGCATAATAATTGGTAAATTTTTTTTTTTTTGAGACAGAGTTTTGCTCTTGGTGCCCAGCCTGGAGTGCAATGGCGCAATCTTGACTCACCACAACCTCTGCCTCCTGGGTTCGAGCGATTCTCCTGCCTCAGCCACCCAAGTAGCTGGGATTACAGGCATTCGCCACCACGCCCAGCTAATTTTGTATTTTTAGTAGAGACGGGGTTTCTCCATGTTGGTCAGGCTGGTCTCGAACTCCCAACCTCAGGTGATCCGCTCACCTTGGCCTCCCAAAGTGCTGGAATTGCAGGTGTGAGCCACCATGCCCGGCCAATAGTTGCTAAATTTTTAAAAACTCATTCCTATCCAAAGAAGCAATAAAAAGTAGTCAAAAACTACTCCCACTTGAGGCCACCGGTCTATATGGTTTCATGAGCCAATTCTCTCAAACCTTTAAAATATAAATAATGCTCATGCTATTTAAACAATGTAATGACAGAAAACACGGAAAGCTTTTATATTTTACCAAAAACAACATGTATAACCCTCATGTGGTAACTTGAGGGAAATAATACAGAGAAAAAAAATCACAAACCAATCTCATTTGAACAGAGAAGCAAAAAGCCCAGGATAATCCATGTTGTTACCAAGTCCAGGCAGGTATGTTATTTTCTCCAGCAGCAGATCAGATGTAGCCAAGGAGAAAGTGATCAGCTGAGTCCTTGATAGAAGGCTGGAACAGGAAAACTATGGAAGGAGAGTGGCTGAAGTGATGAAGTGAGAGCAAAGAAATGAAGAAAGGAAGGGGCTGAGAGACTGGGGGCTAATGAAGATAAAGGTGAAGAATATCACTGCAAACCAAGAACGATGGAAATGAGACACCTTCAAACAGTGGCCACCCAGGAGCATTACAGGCTATGGGTGAAGATGGAGATATGAACAGGTAAAGAGATCAAGGATGTAGGAAAGCTGATTTACCAGGGAAGGAGCAGAATGCTCCAGATACCTCTGGAGCAGAAAGGGCTGGGAAACTGGATCAATATGATAATGCTGAGAGCAGATGACAACTAGAGGGCTGATATCTTAGGCAAGAACCAAGGATACACACAACCACTACATGGGATAAATTATTCAACCTCACTAGTAACCAAAGAAACGTAAATGAGAACAAATACCATTTTGCACATGTCAATAGGCAAAGATAAGTAGGAAAAAAATGGTGCTGGACAGAACAAAAAGATGTCTGCACAGAAAATGAGGTCTAAGACTTTTGACCCTGGGGATGAAAAAAAATGGCATACAACAATAAAGGGTCCATAAATAAGGGGTTGGTTAACTGTGGCCCTCCCATGGAAAAGGCTACTACTCAGCTCTTAAAACCTGACATGTAGAAATAAGCTTGTTATTGAAAGATTCACTGCTGCATCAAAAAGCCGTTTCTAAAAATGTAATTTTAACGTACACATCTTTGCACAAGTATAGAGTTATGAGTGATTTTTTAATTTTTTCTTTCCTTACATGCATTTTCTATTTTTTTCTACAATGAACTTTTGGAACACGACAATAAAAACGACAACGTCATGTCACCTTCCTGCTAAAAACCCTACAAATGCCCCCACGGCCTTTGGACTCTGGTCCAAATTACTTAGGACTCCAAGGACCTTCATGAAGGGTCTTGGCCTCTCTCCTCATACCCCCACCCAAATCTCACACATTAAGTTCATGAGGATTGACTCTTTTACCTCAGTTCTCTCTGCCCAGCACGTCCCCGCCCACCGTTCCAGGGACCCAGCAGCAAAGCCCCCTAGCCCCGCCCCAAGCAGCCACAGCGGGGCCTCCGGCGGGTTGGCCGGGTTCCGCCGGGAGGAAATGCGCACGGAGACTTCGAAGGCCCCGGTCCATCGCGTGACCGCGCCACGAGCCTGCGCGCGGGGAGACTGGGAGCCCCCGGGCCGCGAGCAGGAGCCGGGCCGTAGCGTCCGAGTGACACAGGAGCTTCTAGGCTCCGGGAATGGGGTCCTGCGGGGCTGTCTCTGTGGCCAGACAGGGCTGAGTCTCCAGGCAGGACCCGCCCCGACCTCACCTTGGCGCTGCTCACGAAACGGACTTCCACGGAGACCCGGGCGTGGCCCGCCACGCCCACGCAAAAGGAGAACACGTCGCACATGGAGGCCGCCATCTTGGGCGCGCCTCCGCCTTAAGACCCTTAACCCCGCCTCGACCTCAGAGGCCCCACCCCTTTCTGGCCCCGCCCCCGGCGTGAGTGTTCCTGAGTCTGCGAGGTTTTGCGCTCCAGCGAGTCTGAATTCAGGTCCTGTGGTACGTTGATAGGAGTGTAGCTGGGCCTGCCTTTGTGTTTTTACATCGGTACCTTTTTGTGTCTGTACGTCTGCATCGGAGTCTGTGTGCGCGTACATAGTTTTGATGTATCTGTGAGTCCGTTGCATGTTTCTTTTTTTTTTTTTGAGACAGAGTCTTACTCTGTCGCCCAGACTAGTGTGCAGTGGCGCGATCTCGGCTCACTGCAACCCTCTGCCTCCCAGGTTCAAGTGATTCTCCTGCCTTAGCCTCCCGAGTAGCTGGGAGTACAGGCGTGTGACACTAAGCCCAGCTAATTTTTGTATTTTTAGTAGAGGCAAGGTTTCACCATGTTCACCAGGCTGGTCTCGAACTCCTGACCTCGTGATCCGCCTGCCTCCCAGAGTGTTTCCGACGCATGTTTCTATGTCTGTTGTCTCTGGCCACGCAGTGGCCTGTCTTCACTGAGTAAAGTGCTCTTTGGACTCAGCCCTCAAGTAGGACAGCAGAAGGTCAACTTACTCCTATCCTCTCTGCCTCTCAGCGTGAAGGGAAGGACTAGCTTATACCCCGGAGCTCACTCACTCCACCTGAAGAGTCCAGGACAAGATTTTATTTCCCGGTAATCCCTCTGGCAGCAGGGCAGACAGTCCCGCCAAAGGTCAGGGTGGACTTGTGCCTCTCTCACATTCTTCAATGGCTTAGGGACCTTGCAATCTGGGGGTAGTGGAGGAGTCCATAGTGGACCTCAGGTTTGAGAACCTCTGAAACTGGATACAGAAGTGAGTGTACATATGCACATTGTCGTGAAAAGGGGGGATGGCCTGCTTTCTCATTCAGGACCCCTAAAAGCTGCAAACCACAGACCTATGGCAGCTGTCCTCACAGCTGGGCCTGATCATCAAGCCTTGTTTTGTTTCCTTATCCCTGATTTTGTGTGTTTTGTTTGAGACAGGGTCTCGCTTTTGTCGCCCACACTGGCATGGGGCAATCTCGGCTTATTGCAGCCTCCAGATCCCAGGTTCAATAACAGACTGGGCAATGTAGTGAGACCCCATCTCTACAAAAAATAGAAAAATTAGCCAGGCATGGTGGTGCGTCCCTGTAGTCCTAGCTACTTGGGAGGCTGAGGTGGGAGGATCACTTGAACCCGGGGAGGTCCAAGACTGCAGTGAGCTGTGATCAAGCCACTGCAATCCTGTCTGGGTGGCAGAGTGAGACCCTGTCTCAAAAAAAAAATTAGCTGAACATGGTGGCATACACATATAGTCTCAGCTACACCAGAAACCAGAAGCTGAGGTGAGAGGATCCCTTAAGCCCAGGAGTTGGGGACTGCAGTATGCCATGATCATGCCACTGCACTCCAGCCTGGCAACAGAGCAAGACTCTGACTCTAACAATAATTGAAGATAGATAGAGAGTTAGTTGGCAGGGACAGAGAAAGTTTCTTGAAATGGACCCTGGCTCCCTCAAGCCTCTAGCCTGGTGTCAGGGAGCAAATAGTCCACCTACTTGGGGGCAAACCTCCCCCTAGAGCAGCTGGGGGCCGTGCTTTCACTCACCACCAGGTGGCAGGGGCAGGCTTCCTTCCACCCCTCAGCTCAGTCCCCAAGAGCCATTCTAGAATCTAAATGGTCTGTATTACAGCAGTCAGCTCTGAAAATGCTGGCAGCAGGCTTCTTAGAGAGAAATTGAGCACATTCTTGAGAGGAAAGGAGCCATGAGTCAGAGTCATGAAAGGGGGAAACTATAACTGTCCTGTGAAAACACAGCAGAATTTATGACAAAATGCCAGCCTTGTCATACACAAATTATTCTATAAAAAGATGGGGCTTAGCCGTGCTGAGTGGCTCATGCCTGTAATCCCAGCGCTTTGAGAGGCCAAGGTGGGCGTATCATGAGGTCAAGAGATTGAGACCATCCTGGCCAACATGGTGAAACCCTGTCTCTACTAAAAATACAAAAATTAGCTGGGCGTGGTGGCGCGCGCCTGTAGTCCCAGCTATTCGGGAGGCTGAGGTAGGAGAATTGCTTGAACCCGGGAGGCAGAGGTTGCAGTGAGCTAAGATCGCGCCACTGCGCTCCAGCCTGGCGCCTGGCGACAGAGTGAGACTCTGTCTCAAAAAAAAAAAAAAAGATGAGGCTTTATGAGGCCAAGGCAGGAGAACCACTTGAGGCCTGAATTTCAAGACCATCCTGGGCAACAAAGGGACATTGTCTCTACAAAAATTTTAAAAACTAGCCAAGCATGGTGGCACGTGCCTGTAGTCCCAGTTGCTCAGAAGGCTAAGGTGGGAGCATCACTTGAGCCCAGGTGGTTGAGGCTGCAGTAAGCTATGATTGCGCCACTGAACTCCAGTCCTCCAGTCTGGGCAACAGAGAAAGACCTTGTTTTGGCAGCTGGGCCTGAGCTTCTCCTGAGAATGGCAACAGTTCAGACAAAACAAGAAAACGGGAAACTTTGTGAAGTGGGCTAAACAATCTACCTTCTCCTCTTTGCTCTCAACTCCATCTGATGGGGAAGAGTCTTCTATGCCCAGATACTTTTTCAGGGAGGTTCCTTCTCCACAGCTAGGCCAGGAAAATATTAATTGCTGGTACAGGTACCAATCCCTGAAGTGACAGAAGCTGTAATATTATGAAATACATATTTGGTCTTCATCTCAATTTCCTGGCACAGAACTCCTAAAATCTCAAGAATCTCTGAAGTAATGTCTTTTCATACACTAATGAGTTGACTGATAACTGGTAGCCTTTAAGACTCCATAAAAAAACAAAAAGGGCAGGGTTTAGAGAGCTTCCAGATAACTGCACACGTGGAGGTTCCTGGATAACTGAGTGCTTGGGGAAGGCATGGAAGCTCCCCACCCATTCCTCTGCACCTCACCCTATTCATCTCTTCATCTCTATCTTTATAATATGAAGTCAGTAAAAGTGTTTCTCAGAGTTCCGTGAGACACTTTAGCATATTAACCAAACCCAAGGAGGGGGTCATGAGAACCCTACTTTATAGCTGGTTGGTCAGAAGCACACATAAAACCTGGGGCTTGTGACTGGCATCAGAAGTGAGGGGCTGCTTTGTGGAATGAGCCCTCGTTCTGTGGGGTCAGACACTACCTGCAGGTAGATCGTGTCAGAATTGACTGAATTAGAGGTTGGAATGTTGGGGAAAACCCCTATACATTTGGTTACAAGTCTTTTGTGTTGATTGTTATGGGGTGACAGCGGAAGAAACACTGTTTTTTCCAGCTGGTCTTCTCTACTCAGGGGCCTACAAGCCTTAGCAGTAACTACACACTTCACACTATGCATGGCACATTATTGCTTTACAGACATCATCTTACCCCTGGGTGGTCTAAGTTGTGAACACACCCATTATACAGATAAAGAAAAAATACTCAGAAGTTCCATAGATTGGACAAGGACGCAGCTGAAGACCAAAGTCTATACCTCCAATCATTTTATTATTCCAGTTTCCAGGGGTATGGATATATAAAAAAGGGGGTCCCTGCTTGACAGCTTAGATTCCTCTGGTTCAGGAGGCTATTTGTTGAAGTTTGAGGCAGAGAGCTCAAGACTCCTCAACTAGCCAGGCAGCCTGGCCAGGGCCTCTGTCCCAGTCCTCAGCTCTCCACTCCTGACTCGGCATCATCACCCTGGATGCTGGCACTGGAGCTGCTTGAAGGCTCATCCAGGGAGGCAGCCTCGGCAGCAGCTTTTGCTGCCCTCAGCTTTTGCTGCTTCTGATACTTCACCCTGCGGTTCTGGAACCAGACTCTCACCTATAATTGGAGACAGTGGGGCAAAGATCAGAATATGACCAGCAGGTCCCACTGCTTCCCAATTCCTGGAGTGAACACCTCCCTCTGCCTGGCCAATATTTGCTCTTCCTTCTCAGGAAGGCACCTCCTCCAAAACGCCCCTTTCTATAATTCCAGACAACATTCATTCATCCGAGTATTTATTGAGTGTGATGTTGATACAGTGGTGAGCAACAGAGGCAAGCTGCCTGCCCTCATGGAGCTCACAAGCTAGCGAAGAAACACTGGCAACAAACGTGTAAACAAACAAAGAGCTATGTCAACACAAAAGGGGGTACAAACAGGGATGTGGGTAGAGAAGTCCTCCCTTGAGGAACCAGCACTAAAGCTGAGGCTCAAAGGAAGGGAGGCCCACCTGATGGGGACAGAGAAGAGCAGGACCGCAGGGCAGGGAACAACCTGTAGAAAGCCTCTGAAATAGAACCAAGCTTGGAGTGTTTGAGGTCTAGGAAGGAGCAGAGCATGGATGAGAGAGGAGAAAGTCAAAGGAGGGAAATGGGAGAGGTCAGCAGGTGCTAGATCACCCAGGACCTGGAAGGCCATAGATAAGGAGTGTTACCCGTGGGGATTTTATGTGGGCCCACATAATCCTATTTACATATGGAGTGCACTGTGCACCTGGCTGCTATGTGAAGCATGGATGGCAGCAGAAGCAGGAAGACAGGAGAGAGGCCACTACAGCGGCCCAGGGAGAGCTGGGGCATACACTAGGGGTGATGGAGAGAAGTGAAGCCACTCCAGCTGTTATTTTGGAGGTAGAAATGACAAGGCTCACTGATAGTTGGAAGTAGGGAAGAAGGAGGAATCTAGGATGATTGGGTTTTTGAGTAACCAGGTGGATGGTGGAGTCATGTATGGGAAATGAACAGATTTGGACAGGAAAAAAGTCAGAAATTGAGGTTTAAACTTGGGTTTCAGATACGTGCCCATGAGACATCTAAGTGGAGTCACCAAGAAGGTAGTTAGAGATAAAGTCAGATGAGATGGTTGTGCTGAGGATACAAATTTGGGAGTTATTGGCTTATAGATGGTATTTTAAGCCATGGGAATGAATAGATGAGACCAGCTGGGAAGAGATTTCGAGGTCCGCAAGAGAAGAGTAGCCTGCCAAGGAGACAGAGCTGGAAGAAAAAACCAAGACAGCATGGTGTCTGGAGGCTATGAGATACATGTTTCAATAAGGGATGGGGTGGCTGAGTGTCCAGTACTGAGAGCTGCTGAGTGGTGGACTAAGTTGAAGAAAGGAAAGCATCTGCTGGCTTTGGCAACATGGAGGTTTATTAGGGACCTTGCTGAGAAGTTTTGATGCAATGGTAGGGAAAAGTCATGTCGGAATGTGTGAAGGAGTGAGTGGGAGGTGAGGACAGGGACAAAGTGAACATGACAAGTTCTTGAGAAGTTTGCCTGTGAAAGGAGGAGAGAAATGATATAATAGCTGGAGAGGAATATAGAGGTCAAAGAAATATTGATTATAGTTAGTCTCTTGAATGTCTACTTAATTTTACTAGCAGGTCCTTATTTGGCGTGGAAACCCTTTGTTATCAAGTTTTAGACTAACAACCTAAGTTAACATCTTATGTTGTTCACATAATGTAACTTCAAATGGGACTGTTTCTTTCATCATATAGAGAGTGCAAAAAGTCAGGGCCTGCCCCCCCAACAGCCTGGCACAGGGAAGAGGGTCCATGTCTTCCTCCCACCCTCCGCTTAGGGCCTCACTGAGGTAGTGTCTATCCCCAGGTGCAGCCCAGGCCCAACAAGAGTCCCTGCTCCCACCTGGTTCTCTGTAAGATTGAGCCGAGCTGCCAGCTGGGCTCTCTTCTTCCCCACCAGATTGTGCTGTTTTACAAACATTCTCTCCAACTCTTCCAGCTGCTCCAAGTTAAACATAGTTCGGACTCTCTTTTGCTTTCTCTCTGTGTCCTGTAGGTCCTCCGTTGGGGCCCAGCCTGGGAAGGCCCAGAGTCTTGAGCAATGAGCCAGCTCCAAGCCTAAAAAGCAACCAGCAGCAGGAGAGGTTAGCCAGAAGCCCCCTGCGCACCCATCTTGGCAGAGTGAGAAGGCAAACCCAGTTCCACTACCTTGCCTTCCCCTTGGCTAGGTAACAGAGCCAGAAGACCGTGAGAAGAGACTGTGCAGAAACAACAGGAAACAAACAAATGGAAAAGAAGGGACAACGCAATGAGACTGTCTGCCACCACTGCTCTCCAGGCAAGCGGCTTAACTTCTGGCCCCAAATAAGGGTTGCCAAACCTCCCTTCTCTTTGCCTTCCTCTCCTTTCCTTGACTGCTTCTGGCAATGCCATAGGATGGTCAGAGAAAGGAGTCCCCCAGGTGTTCACCCTTTTAATTCAGTGAACAAATATTATACTTTTTGAATGTCTACTGTGTGTCATGCATGATTTCAGGACAAAATAGAAAATCTCTGTCTTTATGGAGCTTACATCTTAGAAGTGAGGTCAGAAGAGATACAAGTCAGAAGAGTGGGTTGACCTGAGGACACAAATTTGGGAGTCATTGCTGAGCACAGTGGCTCATTCCTGTAATTCCAGCATTTTGGGAGTCCAAAGTGGGCAGATCACTTGAGATGAGAAGTTCTGGACTAGCCTGGCCAACATGGTGAAACCCCATCTTTACTAAAAATGCAAAAATTAGGCAGGCATGGTGGTGCACACCTGTAATCCCAGCTACTTGGGAGGCTGAGGCAAGAGAATCGCTTGAACCCAGGAAGCAGAGGTTGTAGTCAGCCAAGATCGAGCCCACACCACTCTAATCTGAGTGACAGAGTAAGACTTTGTCTCAATTAAAAAAAAAAAAATTGGGAGTCATCAGCTTATATAGATGGTATTTTAAGCCATGGGAATAGATGAGACCAAGCTGTGGGCCAGTGGAGATCATCAACCAGGAGCAGTTCCTAAGTCAAATCTTGATGGAGATGAGGGAGTGAGCCATTGGGCTATCTGGGAGGCGAGTATTCTAGGCAGAAGAACGGCAAGTGTAATGCTAACGCTACTCAGCCCCCACTAGCCTTGGGGAGGCCTCAGGGCTGGCAGACAGACTGCCCCAACAAAGGGACTGCATCTGGGGTTCTGGCTGCTCAGAACTCCAACCACTGGGCCCACTAAGATAACCATGTGCCTGCCAAGGTAGACTAAAAGATCAGGAAAAGCCCATCAGACACACAGCCTGGTGTACCTAGTCTGCCTTGTTTCAGAATTGGAAGTTGACCTTTGGAGAAGAAAGTAGGCTGTATTGTGTGTTCCTTAAGAGCTCTAGCTGAGGCTAGGCATGGTGGCTCATGCCTGTAATCCCAGCACTTTGGGAGGCTGAGGCGGGCAGATCACTTGAGGTCAGGAGTTCAAGACCAGCCTGGCCAACATGGTGAAACTCCATCTCTACTAAAAATACAAAAATTAGCTGGGTGTGGTGGTGGGCACCTGTAATTCTAGCTACTTGGGAGGCTGAGGCAGGAGAATCACTTGAACCTGGAAGGTGGAGGTTGCAGTGAGCCGAGATCATGCCACTGCACTCCAGCCTGGGTGATAAAGTGAGACTCTGTCTCAAAAACAAACAAACAAACAAAAAACCAAGAGCTCTAGTTGCAATCCTAGCTCTGCCACCAATTACCAGGCATAGGACCTTGGGGAAGTCAGTATACTTCTGTGAGCCTTGATTTCCTCATATGTAAAACGGTGATAATAATCCCTACTTCCAGAGATGTCATAAGGATTTTAACATGGTGCTGTCTGGGCGCGGTGGCTCACACCTGTAATCCCGGCACTCTGGGAGGCTGAGGTAGGAGTTCATCACTTGAGCCCAGGAGTTCGAGACCACCCTGGGCAACATGGCAAAACTCCATCTCTATAAAAACTACAAAAATTAGCCAGCTGTGGCAGTACACAACTGTAGTCCCAGCTGCTTAGGAGGCTGAAGCAGGAGGATCACTTAAGCCAGGGAGGCAGAGGTTGTAGTGAGCAGAAATCACACCTTGGCAATAGAGTAAGACCCTGTCTCAACAACTGCTGCTACAGCAACAAAAACAAAAACATATGATGCTTACAGGGTGCTTAGCACTGTGCCAGGTACAAAGCAAGAAGAAAGTCAATAGTTATTATAAAAATTAAAACAGAAGTGATAATGCAATGGGGAAGAGAGGGATTATTTCTAGATCTATGAAAAATTAAGCTGGATCCACATCCAATACCTTACACTAAAAAGAAAATCCAAATGCAGGAAATATTTAAATGTAGAAAGTTAAACCCACAACAATTTAGAAAAAAAAAAAAAAAACAAGGGGAAGTTATTTTATGACCTCACAGTGAGGAAGCTCTTTCCAAGTATCATATAAAACACAGGGACAGGCACAGTGTCTCATGCCTGTAATCCTAGCAGTTTAGGAGGCTGAGGAGGGAGGATCACTTGAGCCCAGGAGTTCAAGATCAGCCTGGGTAATATAGTGAGACTCCATCTCTACCAAAAAAAAAAAAGTGTTTTTAATTAGCTGAGTATGGTAGCGGATGCCTGTGGTCCCTGCTACTCGGGAGGCTGAGACAGCAGGAGTGCTTAAGCCTGTGCACCACTGCACTCCAGCTTGAGTGACTGAGAACCTGTCTCAAAAAAAAAAAAAAAGGACAGAACTAATTTATAAAAATACATCAAATATAAAAAAGTTAAATTTTTTTCTATGTAATGAAAGAAAACCACCATAATCAAAGTCAAAGGCCAATAAACAGAAAAAATTTTGCAACTCATTACAGTTAAAGGGCTAATTTCTTTTCTTTCTTTTTTTTTTTTAATTTTTTTTATTTTTTGACGCAAGGTCTTGTTCTGTCACCCAGGCTGGAGTGCAGTGGCTTGACCTCGGCTCACTGCAACTTCTGCCTCCCAGGTGCAAGCAATCTTCCCACTTTAGTCCCCGAAAGTAGCTGGGACAACAGGTGTGCACCACCATGCCCAGCTAATTTATGTCTTTTTGGTAGAGATGGGGTTTTGCCATGTTACCCAGGCTGGTCTCAACTCCTGAGCTCAAGTGATCCACACACCTTGACCTCCTCCCAGAGTGCTGGGGTTACAGGCATGAGCCACTGCACCCGGCCAGGGCTAATTTCCTCAATAGAAAAGAGCATCTATAAATAGATTGTTTTAAATGACCAACTATACATATGGGCAAAATAAAGAAGAGATAGTTCACAGAAAAATACAAATGGCTCTTAAACATGAAAATATGCTCCATTTCACCTATATTACAGAAATGCACATTGAACTAACACAGAGATACTGTTTTCCTTCTACCAGATTGGCTAAACTAAGATGGACTATACATTATGTAGGTGAGATTGAAGGAGAAGGGAGCACTCTCACACAGCTGGTTTTGAACTCCAGGAGGGCAGAGGGGCTACAAGCCTTGGGGAGGGCAATCTGGCAAAACTACCATAAGCCCAGCTATACTAGAATAGCCTATGTGCAAGCTTATTCATTGCTGTGCTGTATATAATAGCAGTGACAAAAAACAATCAGTGGGACCTAATTAAACAAATTATGATATATTCCTACAATGGGCTACTCTGTGGTTGTAAAAGAAGCTCTTTATGGATTGGAAAAATCTCCAAGATATATGATCAAGTGACTAGAGTAAGGTACAGAGTGTATGGTGAGTGCGGGGAAATGAAAGAATAGACATGTTTGTGCATATCTGTATTCAGGTAATAAATATGCATAAAATATCTCAAGAAGTAGGTGGCTAGGTGACAGAGGCAAAAGAGGAAAGTACTCTTCATATATCTTAGTATAAATTTTGACATTTGGACTGTGTAGATATAATACCCATGCAAAAACTAACTTGAGGCCGGGTGCAGTGGCTCACGTATGTAATCCCGGCACTTTGGGAGGCTGAGGTGGGCGGATCATTTGAAGTCAGGAGTTCAAAACCAGCCTGGCCAACAGGGTGAAACTCTGTCTTTACTAAAAATATAAAAATTAGCCGGGCGTGGTGGTGGGTGCCTGTAATTCCAGCCACTCTGAAGGCTAAGGCAGGAGAATCACTTAAGTCGGGAAGGTGGAAGTTGTAGTGAGCAGAGATCTCGCCACTGCACTCCAGCCTGGGAGACAGAGGGAGACTCCGTCTCAAAAAACAAAACAAAAAACAACAAAAAAGACTAACTTGAAAAATGAGACAACACAACTGTAACATGAAGTAGCAAACTGTAATTCAGACCTCAGGTGTGTGAAGAGCTCAGAGAAAGGTGACTTGGAGTGATTGGCACAGCTCCCAGATCCAGTGGTGTTGAATTTGGATGGGGCTGGCAGTCCAGGGGTTAATGCACTGCTGAAATGGGGTGAGGAAATGCAGGACTGAGGCCGGCGCCCTGAGTAGGAATCCAGCAAGATTGTGTTACAACTATCTTGGTATGGGTTGATAAGGCTTGGACTAACTTTGCTCTTGTTTTCTTCGTGGGGCCATGGGGAAACATGAACCTGGCAACCAAAAATGGCAAAAGCACATGTAAGGTGGATGTTTAATGCTAGAGGGCAAAGTTCCCTCTACAATATTTTTTTTTTTTTTTTTTTTGAGATAGAGTCTCACTGTTGCCCAGGCTGGAGTGCAGTCTTGCAATCTCCACTCACTGCAACCTCTGCCTCCCAGGTTCAAGCGATTCTCCTGCCTCAGACTCGTGAGTAGTTCGGATTACAAACGCGCCCCACCACGCCCAGCTAATTTTTGTATTTTTAGTAGAGACAGTGTTTAACCTTGTTGACCAGGCTGGTCTCGGACTGCTGACCTCAGGTGATCCACTCGCCTTGGCCTCCCAAAGTGCTAAGATTACAGGTGTGAGCCACCGTACCGGTTCTTACAGTTACGTTCTCCTGAGATTTAAATACCTGGCCCTTAAGCACCACTTTAGAGGGCTGCAGCCACGTAGGCTCAGAGCGGAGAAGTGGAGCCCAAGTTCACAGAGGTGAGCTGTGGCGGTGGTATTCGCTCAACAGCACGGTCCCGAGCGTCCACTTCTCCCCAGGAAAAAAAAAACAAAAACAAAGGACCATCGGTTTGGGTTGAGAGCCTTTGGGAAGCGTGTGTGCCACCAAGCGCTACCCCGGGGTGTGCGAGGCAGTCAAGGAACGGGAGCAGGGCTGGGTCCCCGTGCAGCCCCAGCGCTGACCTCCTGCCCACCGCATTTCCGTGCTGCGCAGCCCTCACACCCATCCTCTCCCACTTCAGGAGCGTGCAAGGGAAGCTTCGCACCGGGGGCTTTCCCGGCAAGACTGTCTCGGTCCTCTGCTTCAGCTGCAAGGTCGACGGTGGCAAGAGCCCCTTCCCACTCCAGCTGTGTGTGACTCACACCCAGTGCCCTCTCCTGCCCTCTCCGCCGGCGGTGGCGGCTTCGGCCCTCCAGTCCCCACCCAGTCTCCTGCACGGGGGCACCGGGCGCGCAGTACCTGTGACGCCGAGGCCCTGCAGGCCGCAGACGGGAGCCACGCGTGGCCCTGGCACGGGGCGCGGGGAGCACAGCGGGTAGAGACTCACGCTCAGGTAGGCGGGTGGCCACGATGCCCAGCATGGCCAGGACAGACCCCGGGCAGTGCACGGAGAAGGAGCTGTCCAGAGGTTCGGGTGGGCGCAGGCCGAGCCCAACAGCGGGGAGGCAGCCGGAGCGAGGGGGTCGGGCTTCGCCAGGATGGCCTCGACGGAGAAGGGGGACTGGAACCGTCCGGGAGTGCGGGGCGTGTTCTGGCCCGTGGGGGACCCGAGCGCCGGAGAGCGGCTAGGGCCAGAGCGCGGAGGCCGGACCCGAGTGCCCGAGGGAGCGGGCGGCAGGCTGCCTCGCGGCCTGGGGCTGGGCTTGGCGCGGCCCATGCCCAGACGGGAGCAAGGAGGGGAGCTCGGGAGGAATGAGAAGATTCTGCAAATGGTACGAGCAAGACCAGCGCTGGGCGAAGGCGCTTAAATTTGGCGGGGCGGGGCATGAGGCCGCCTCTCCCCACTGCGTCCCGGGCGGGGCCCCCAAAGCCTTTGAGCGCCCGCCCTGGGCGAGGCAAGGTGGGCACGGCGCCCAAGAGTGTGTTCCCTCCCTTCAGCCGCTTTTTAAAATGCCCACCCTTGGGCGGTCAGGGGAAGGACCCTGAGCTCGCTGGTGATCCTGGGCGAGACAGCCAGCTTCGGTCAGGGGAGCAGGGATGTTCGTTTCCTGGGGCCTTGCAGAGGCGGAGCTGTGATCTGGCGAGAGGTAGGGCAGTGCCTGCGGGTCCTGGCCTCAGCTGATCCGCGCCGTCCTCGACCCAGAAGCCTCCGCCAGATTCACCTAGGTGAATTCACCAGATTCACGCAGACTTTTTTGTTTTTTAATTTAAATATTTTATTTATAAGCACGGTGATAAGTAAATTTCCCACCCTGGTCCTAGCCTTTTAATTTCCCTGCCTTGAGATACCAATATGGTTATCAATTTTTTTATTTTTTTATTTTCTTTCTTTCTTTCTTTTTTTAAAAAAACTTTTTGGCCAGGTGCAGTGGCTCATGCCTATCATCCAGTACTTTGGGAGGCTGAGGCTCAAGGATCACTTTAGCCTAGGATTTGATTTGATTTCATTTCAGGGTAAAAGATATGGCCACTATGTCTCTAGCTCTGGACTTTTAGTGTATAACTCTCTGTGTTTCCATATATAATTGTCAGTTTTCTGTTGTGTCATTTATTCCTTCTTCAGACTGTAAACTCCTGAGCATAAGCATTAATATCTCCAATTTACATGTTAGTAAATACAGTAAAAGAGGTTAACAGAACTGCCTTGATTCAAATCCCCTAGGTATGTGGTTTTAATTTGCATTTATTTCCCTGAAGACCCTTCAATGTGAGCATCTTTGTATATGCTTATCAGCCACTTGGAGATCCTCTTTTGTGTGAAGTGCCTGTTCAACTGGTTTGCTTATTTTTGTGTTGGGTCACTATCTTTTTCCTATTGTAAGAGTTTTATGTATAGATAATTTGGAATCAAGTCCTTTGTTGTAATATATACAGAAGCAGAGAACTTCTGTCACTCTGTGGTCTGCCTTTTCATTCTTTTAGTAGTCTTTTTTTCTTTTTCTTTTGAGATGGAGTTGCCCAGGCTAGAGTGCAGTAGCATAATCTCACTCACTGTAACCTTTGCCTCCCAGGTTCAAGCGATTCTCCTGCCTCAGTAGCTGGGATTACAGGCACCTGCCATCATGCCGTGCTAATTTTTGTGTTCTCAGTAGTGACAGTTTCGCCTTGTTGGCCAAGCTGGTTGGGAACTCCTAGCCTCAAGTGATCCACTGGCCATGGCCTCCCAAAGTGCTGGTATTACCACCACACCCAGCTCTAGTGGTCCTTTTGATGAACAGAAAAATCCTAATTTTTATGAAGTTTAATAATCTGCTTTTGTGTCTTTTAAATGAAATATTTGCCTACCCCAAGTCATGGAGATATTCTCCAGGTATTTTTCTGATTCTTCATTATTTTACCTTTTACATTTAGGTCTATAATTGATTTTTGTGTAGTTGTTAGGGAAAGGACGTTTTAAGGATAAGTCAAAATCTGAAACTATAAAGGAAAATATTCATTGATTCCAAGACACAAAATGAAAGTATACCAAAAATAAAGCAAAACTAATAACAGACTGTATTTTTAAAATTATTTATGCATTTATTTTTGAGACAGTTTTGCTGTTGTTACCCAGGCTGCAATGGCACGATATTGGCTCACTGCAACCTCCGTCTCGTGGGTTAAAGCAATTCTCCTGCCTCAGCCTCCCAAGTAGCTGGGATTACAGGTGCTTGCCACCACGCCCAGCTAATTTTTTGTATTTTTAGTAGAGAAGGGGTTTCACCGTGATGGCCAGGCTGCTCTTGAACTCCTGACCTCTGGTGATCCACCTGCCTCAGCCTCCCAAAGTGGTGGGATTACAGGTGTGAGCCACTGCACCTGGCCCTATAACAGACTTTAAAAAGACCACTGAGACAGGATAGTACATGAACTAGGCACTTTATAAAAGGAAATATCTGAATAGCTTAAAATCGTATGTGGCTGGGTGCGGTGGCTTACACGTGTAATCATAGCACTTTGGGAGGCCAAGGCAGGCAGTTCACTCGAGGTCAGGAGCTCAAGGCCAGCCTGGCCAACATGGTGAAACCCCATCTCTACTAAAAATAGAAAAATTAGCCAGGCATGGGGGCAGGCGTTTGTAATCCCAGCTACTCGGGAGGCTGAGGCAGGAGAATCGCTTGAACCCAGGAGGCAGTTGCAGGGAGCCAACATTTCGCCACTGCACTCCAGCCTAGACAACAACAGTGAGACTCCATCTCAAAAATAAATAAATAAATAATTAAAAATAAATAAATAACTTTTTTTTTCCCTATGGCACACAAGGAAGAACCAATGATCTCTTTACTCCTGGCAACTTCTGGTAGGGTTATTTATGCCTTTCAATCTAATTAGGTCACAGAATCAATTCTAGGTGACCCAGACTGAACCCATCACTCACTAAGGTTCTGTTCCTCTTAGAACCATGTCCAGTAGCATATTCGCTATTAGTCATGATCCAATCAGAGAAGCAGGACCCCTAGGAGTGACAAAGAATAAAGGATATGTTTTTGAGATGAGGATCTTGCTATGTTGCTTGGGTACATCTTGAACTCCTGGACTCAATGATTCTGTTGCCTCAGCCTCCTGAGTAGCTGAGATTACAGGTGCACACCACTGTGCCTGACAGAATAAAGGATTTATTTTTATTTTTTTCATCATATTCAACCCCAAAGAAAAAAGGATTTTGTTATGGGAATTTGACCTTACACAATTGTGGGAACTGGTAATAGGTCTCTGTGAGGATGTTACTTCTTTGTCTGGGTCTGGGAATAAACTCTACAGGCAGGCACTGGGGAGGGAAAGATGGATGTGAAGTGGGAGAATGAGGACACACTGGCACCCAGGAAGAAAAGCAAGAATGAGCTAAAACCTGCCTCAGTCTCACATCACCTCCAAGCCTCTCATTTTGCTAATGCAGGTGACATGCAAGGAAGTCTGGTGTCCTTCATTCTGAAACTAAGTACACACTTAGCTCAGGAGCTGGGGAAACTGAAGAGGGTCTGTTGGGAGCTAAAGGAATTACATGCCCAGCCATTGCCCCCATCAGCAAAATGAGCCAGCAGGTCTGCCATAATGCATGTGAGCCACCATAGCACCTGCCTGGAACTGCTAAAACACGGCTGCTCCTTCACTTCCAGGTCCTGAGCATCATGCCCAAAACCATGCAGGGAAGGAAATTATGGGAAATATAGTTGCAGCTTAGATACGTTGACACAACACAAAGTCATGTATAAAAAGGTTTAAACATGTATAACATAAAACATAAATACCTTGATAAAAGTCTAAAGGCATTCTTAGGCATGATAAACATGAGGATCAAAATAAAGATGATTGTCGCGTTTATCATGCCTAAGAATGCCTTTAGACTTTTATCTAAAAGCAGGGCGGGAGAAGGGAGTAGGATTAGGGAGGGTCACTTGGGCTGTCAACTTTCTGTATTGTTTTATCTCTTAACACAAAACAACCATACTGAGAATTTGACCTTACACAAATGTTAGTAAAATGTTGTAAAAATGTTTGATAAAACTGAATAGTGGTGGATGTGTGGATATTCTCTTTATTATTCTCCATACTTGTCTATAGGCTTGAAATGTTTCATATTTTTTCCCTACCCCCCTGTATTTAAAAAAAGTTTTTAGCTGGGCACAGTGGCTCACGCCTATAATCCCAGCACTTTGGGAGGCTGAGGTAGGCAGATCACTTGAGGTCAGGAGTTCAAGACCAGTCTGGCCAACATGGTGAATCCCCGTCTCTACTGAAAATACAAAAATTAGCTGGATGTGGTGGTAGGCACCTAAAATCCCAGCTACTTGAGAGGCTGAGGCAGGAGAATCACTTGAGCTCAGGAGGTGGGGGTTGCAGTGAGCCAAGATTGCACGACTGTACTCCAGCCTGGGTGATAAAGTGAGACTCCATCTCAAAATAAATAAATAAATAAATAAATATTTTTAAAAAGTTTTTTTTGTAGTGATGGGGCCTTGCCATGTTGCCCAGGCTGGTCTCAAACTCCTGGCCAAAGGTGATCCTCTTGCCTTGGCCTCAAAGGGCTGGGATTATAGGTGTGAGGCACCTAGCCCAGCCACTCCCTCCCCCTTGCCTCCTTGCCACTGTATTTTTATTTTTATTTTTATTGTTTTTGAGACAGACTTTCACCTTTGTTGCCCAGGCTGGAGTGCAACGGCACTATCTCAGCTCACTGCAACTTCTGCCTCCCAGGTTCAAGCAATTTTCCTACCTCAGCCTCCTGAGTAGCTGGGATTACAGGCATGTGCCACCACGCTCGGCTAACTTTTTGTATTTTTAGTAGAGATAGGGTTTCACCATGTTGGCCAGGCTGGTTTTAAAATCCTGACCTCAGATGATCCACCCGCCTTGACCTCCCAAAGTGCTGGGATTACAGGCATGACCCATCATGTCCGGCCAATCACTGTATTTTTTAAAAGACAAAATACAACTTGAGAAAATGTCACAAAAGAAGAGCCAGTTGATAGACAAATTTCCCTAGCATAAAAAAGTTCTGATGGCTGGGTATGGTGGCTTACACCTGTAATCTTAGCACTTTGGGAGGCTGAGGTGGGCAGATCACCTGAGCTTAGGAGTTCAAATCTCTATTAAAAATATAAAAATTAGATGGGCATTGTGGCAGGTGCCTATAATCCCAGCTACTCGGGAGGCCGAGGCAGGAGAATTCCTTGAACCCACGAGGCAGAGGTTGCAGTGAGCCGAGACTGTGCTGTTTCACAGTCTGGGGAACAAGAATGAGACTCCATCTCAAAACAAAACAAAAAAAAAAAGTTTTTACAAATCAATAAGGAAAAAGCAGATAGCCCCAAAGATAAATGAGCAACATAAGTCACAGAAGACATACAAATAGATTATCAGGAGCTCATAAAAAGATGCTTAATGTGCTTAAAAGATTATAAGTACATTAAGATGCTTAAATTGATATAAATATGTCAAATGATATTTTTGACTATTTGAGTCTCAAGATTAAAAAGATTAATAATATCCAGTGTTGGTAAAAATGTAGGGAAATAGGCTCTCTCATCTATTACAGGTAGGCATGTAAATTAGTTCCATTTTTTTGGAGAATTTTTTAAAATTTGTATTTCTTTTTTTTTTTTTTTGAGGCAGGGTCTTGCTCTGTCACCCAGGCTGGAGTGCAGTGGGGTGATCTTGGCTCACTCCAACCTCCGTCTGCAGGTTCAAGCCATCCTCCTACCTCCACCTCATGAGTAGCTGGGACCACAGGCACATGCCACTGCACCCAGCAATTTTTTTTATAGTTTTAGTAGAGACAGGGTCTTGCCATATTGCCCAGGCTGGTCTCAAACACTTGAGCTCAAGCAATTCGCTGGCCTCGGCCTCCCAAAGTGCTGGGATTACAGGCATCAGCCACTGTGCCTGGCATTTTTTTTTTTAAACGGGGTTTCACCATGTTGGTCAGGCTGGTCTTGAACTCTCGACCTCAGGTGATCCACCCGCCTTTGCCTCCAAAGTGCTTGGATTACAGGCGTGAGCCACCGCACCCAGCCTTTTTTTTTTTTTTTTTGAAATAGAGATGGAGTCTCACTATGTTACCCAGGCTGGTCTTAAACTCTTGGGCTCAAGCAATTCGCCTGCCTCAGCCTCCCAAAGTGCTGGGATCACAGGAGTGAACCACTGAGTCCAGCCTGGAGAATAATTTACAATAGCTACTAAAATGTTTAAAGATTCTTTTTCAAAGATTCCTGTATAAGGATGTACATTTGGCTTTTCCTTCAGAGGGGAAAAAAAAAATCAAAAAAAAAAAAAAAAAAGGATGTACATTGTGGCACCTCTTACAGTAACAAAAGCCTAGAGACAACTTAAGCATTCCCTAGATCTTTAATGCCTAGAAGCAACCCAGAATTTTCTGATGAAATTAAGTTTGGCACTCACCTTGAACAGTTTTCTTTTTCTCGCTTAATCGTGGAAATTCCTCCAAGCTACTCAGTTTAGATCCAACTCATTCTTTTTAGTGTCTGCATAATGTTCCACAGTATGGGTGGACCACAATTTATTCAACCTTTCTTCTGTTGAAAGGCATTCACGTTGTTTCCCACTTCTGCCCTACAAACAGAACTGGTAATAAACATTATTTTAAACATATATTGTACACTGGCTCTTTTATTTCTGTACAAAAAGATCCCTGAATAGTACTAATGGGCAGAAACCATTACCATGGACAGAAATAGTATTAATGGACATAACTAGTCCATGCCAGGGACTCAGCCAAAATAAAGTAAAAATATTTAAAAAGAACAAATAAATTTGTCCAGGAGCGCCCAAGCTGTCCTCCAACCAAATTCCTCCCCACTTTCCAAACCCTTCTCCCCACTAAAGGATTCTTCTTCCTTTTTTGTCTAAACCCATTAATATGCAAGTGAACTGGGTATCAAGGAGGAGAAGGAGGGGGAAATGGTAATAGTAATAATAATGGGTAATATTTACAGATCACTGAAGCTTTGCACTTGAGTTATCTCAAGAAGAGAATGAGTTTCCTTCTCTGGATTGAGGGAAGAATTTTTTTTTTTTTTTTTTTTTTTAGATGGAGTATCACTCTGTTGTCCAGGCTGGAGTGCAATGGCACAATATCAGCTCACTGCAACCTCTGCCTCCCAGGTTCAAGCGATTCTCCTGCCCTAGCCTCCTGAGTAGCTAGGATTACAGGCCTGAACCACCATGCCTGGCTAATTTTTGTATTTTTAGTAGAGACAGGGTTTCACCATGTTGGCCAGGCTGGTCTCAAACTCCTGACTTCGTGATCCCTCCACCTCGGCCTCCCAGAGTGCTGGGATTACAGGTGGGCGCTACCACGCCTGGCTGAGGGAAGAACATTTTGAGTGCTGGTTGAGATTTCAGAGCCACTGGGAAAGATGTGTTAGGAAGCCCCTTTGCTGCCCTTTCTCCCAACGCCCTCGTGAATCCTCGTCCCTTTTCTCCTTTTTCACTATCTTTTTGCAGGGTCTTTCTTCATGTCTCTTTCTCTCTCTTGCTCTCTCTCTTCCCTCCCCTCTCTTTGTCCCTCCCTCTATCCCTTGTTTGCTCTTTCTCTCTCTTTTCTTCTTTCTTGTCTTTCCAAAGGGAAGCTTTTCTTGCAGAAGAAAGGTGCTAAATGGTGATGATGCAGTTTGTTGGAGCTCGATGGAGGGCTGCTGGGCATTGTGCCTTAAGTCAAGCCCAGCCTGCAGGGTCAGAGGGCCTCAGAGCTGCCTTGGGGAAGCCCCATGCCTCCTCCCCCTGCCCCCTGCCCCCTGCCCCCTGCCTGGGCTGTCTCAGCTTCAGCCCACACCTGCTTCTCCCCTCCCCTGCCCCTCCTGCTTCCCCTGCACCTGACAGGCCAAGAGCAAACAAGGTTCATTGTTTGTTCCTCCCTCCCCGGAATGCACAGCTAACACATTGCACTTTACAGTTACCTAGTGTTTCCTAACTTTTTATTATGTATGCTGCTTTTAAGACTTTCTCTGAAATCCTATGCCCTTCAATTAGACTGAAGTCGACAAGCATTTACTTGTTTGAGGCCTATTCTATGTGTTGGGTTTTATGAGGGGTACAAAGAGCAATGAAATATACAATTCCTGCCCAATGGGAGTCTTATGGTGGGGGTGGAGGGAGGGGACAGAAAGACTCGTCCATAACTAGCTAATGCAACTGACAAACTAAAGGGACAGATTCTATGGGAGTACAAAGGATGGAGAGATTACTAATAACCTCATAGGCCGGGTGCAGTCGTTCACGCCTGTAATCCCAGAACTTTGGGAGGCTGAGGAGAGTGGATCACCTGAGGTCAGGAGTTCAAGACCAGCCTGGCCAACATAGTGAAACCCGGTCTCTACTAAAAATACACAATTAGCCAGCTGTGGTGGTGCCTGTCTGTAACCCCAGCTACTTGGTAGGCTGAGGCAGGAAAATTGTTTGAACCTGGCAGGCGGAGGTTGCAGTGAGCCAAGATCACGCCACTACACTCCAGCCTGGGTAACAGGTGAGACTCCATCTCAAAATAAATAAATAAATTTTTTTAAAAGTAATAACTTCATAGGTCCAGGAGGGTTCTGTGGAGAAGATTTTCCTCTGCAGAAACATTCAAAAAGAGGGAGGCCTATTAAGGGATGAGAGTGGGTGAGACCACACAGAGAGAAAATGCTGTAGTAAAAGAGAAAGGGTCTTGTATGGATCCCTTGGGGACTACTATGTTTAAGGACAGCAAGGACAGAGGAAGAAGGATTAGTCAGAGAGGAAAGTTGAAAGCCAGGGAAAATAACCATTGTACAGTGAGATGAGTATGTTTTCTATCTACTTGGAGTACTTTATAGCTGGTTGGGAGTTTAGCAGCAAACTAGTCAAAGCCCTTCCTTTTTTTTTTGAGACAGAGTCTCACTCTGTCACCCAGGCTGGAGTGCAGTGATGTGATCCTGGCTCACTGCAACCTCCATCTCCCAGGTTCAAGCAATTCTCCTGTCTCAGCCTCCCGAGTAGCTTGGACTACAAGCGCCCACCACCAGGCCTGGCTAATTTTTGTATTTTTAGTAGAGACAGGGTTTCACCATGTTGGCCAGGCTGGTCTCGAACTCCCGACCTCAGGTGATCCACTCTCCTCAGCCTCCCAAAGTTCTGGGATTACAGGCATAAGCTACCGCGCCTGGCCCTGGCTCATTTTTTAGTTGTTTTTTTTTTTTTTTTTGGCAGAGATAGGCTTTTGCTGTGTTGCGCAGGCTGGTCTCGAATTCCTGGTCTCAAGCAGTCTTCTTGCTTAGCCTCCCAAAGTGTTGGGATTATCGTGTGAGCCACTGTGTGCCTGCCCTGAAAGCCCTTTCTTATACTGAAAAGGGAAGACGTTGAAGTGTGGAGTGATTTGCCCAAGAAAAAACTCAGTCCAGGACTGTGAACCTCCAGTTCACTCTGCACACTCCTGTGACAATCCAAGACCCGCTTCTGCACCTTATTCAACTTTTCATCCACTAGTCATACCTTCCATGGTGCTTAGCACATATTGGTTGAGTTGAATTCTCTCTCTCCCCTATCACTCCAGTTTCTGAAAAAAAGGGACAAGAAGGCCGGACACAGTGGCTCATGCCTGCAATTCCAGCACTTTGGGAGGCTGAGGCGGGCAGATCATGAGGTCAGGCATTTGAGACCA
>CAUYLG010068581.1:0-76160 GCA_963573385.1 Cacajao melanocephalus | reverse complement strand
TTTTTTGAGATAAGCTATTAAGTCTTCCCTTTCTCCCTTCTTCTTAATGCGACAAAGATCATTTTTGTTCAGGGATATACTTCTTGGGATTCTCCAAATACTCCATCAGTGTATCCTCTCCCCAGATGATGCCTTTGTTCTTATTGGCTTCAGTGTAAGTGAATCCAGAGGCCTGACCTGTCTTCCGCCCAAAGATACCATGGAGATTAGGCCCAGTCTTGTGCTTGCCTCCCTTTTCCATGGTGTGACATTGGGAACACTTCTGAATAAAAATCCTCTTGCCTTTCTCAGCATCACCAATATTTAATTCTTTTTCATCGCTAGCGCAACAAAGGTTACCGCTCGGAAGCCGGACGTCCCACTTTCTTGAGTATCATATATAATATCAAAAAGTTTCAGATTTTGGAGCTCTCAGATTTCAGATTCTGGATAGGAATAACTCAACCCATATTCTGTATTATGTTACATTACATTATATCTCATACCATATTGTATATTTATATTGTACATACCATATTGTATATTTATATTACATTTATACATTTATGTTCCTATGCCTTACAAACAGGGAAATGAAGGGTTGAAGAAAGACCTTAGATTTCTCAATATGTGTAGGTTTTCTGGCATTTCCAGTATACAAAGTAATGCTAGTGCATTGCTGTATCCTGGCTTGGGGTCCCCAGCTTCTTTTCATGCTTCTTTCCCGTTATCAGTTAAATTCAATTCAACAGATACTTTCTTGGTATGCACTGGGCCCAAGAAACTGATGAGTCCACATGGGCCATTACAGATGAATGCAGAAGAAACTGTGATAGGCTTTCATTATAGAGTAACTTTCCCAGAATATGTCTATTATTTCAATTAGTGAGCACCTACCTTTTCTACCATCTTATTTATCCTTAGGTTACAAGCAGTAAAATGATCATAAGGGCCAAATATCTAATCTAAATGGTAGTGATCGGTAATGTTAACATAGTCATCATTTGTTTCTCTCCACTGGTGATACAAGACACACACAAAAAAAATGATTTCAAGGCCTGCTTATGCATCAGACCAAGCAGTGTTTATCATTTGAATACCTCTTTTCTGAGAAGAATAAGGGAAGTTCTTAAAAAATTAACAGTTTAATAAAATATGTGAAAGTTTAAAAACATAAATTCTTTTAAATGAGGCAACACAGATCTGTAGACTCTTCTGTTACGATGGTTATGATTCAGGGGATCTGCTTTATACTAGAGGATCAGGAATAATGTACACTATTTCCTTTCCACGTATCTTCAGACCATATGTAATCATAATATACTGACTTAAAATTTCCACCGAATTAAACTTTCCAGTGATTTATAGGACACTGAAATGCATTACCAAGAGCAGTTATTGAATCTTCCTTCAGAGATAATTAACAAAAAAGACTTTGTTATTAAAAAAGAAAAAAAGGCAATAATTTAGGTTTCATGAGGGCAAAGGTAAGTTCTAGAAGTCTCTGTGATTTGCTGATAGTAATTGTACTCTCTGGGTATTTGTTTTGCTTTATTCTTTCTAACTCTTCCTGGTTTTGTGGCTTAATAGATTTTCCTCCTGTTAAGAAAAAACTGTAGAAGTCAGTACCACATTTAGTCTCTGTCTCCAGGCATGGCCAATCCTTCTTCCCACTGGCTGCGTTCCGGAATGTTCTAGAAAACAGCTGACAAAGCCTGAATGTGACAGAGCAAGACATTTTAGGCAGCCCTCATGGCTTTTTCAGCTGTGCTTCTTATTTTCTCCTAGATGTATGTATGGTATATAAGTGTGTATGATGCATATGTGAAATATTCAAGTCAGAAAGTTTGTCCATTTATGTTCCTCCCAGGTTACAAAACAAAATATTCCATTCTAGTCATGGTTAAAGCCCCCTGGGTAGCCCTGCTTGATTAAGCTAGAGATCATCACTGTCCTGATTTTTTTTAATCATTTGTGTATGTCTTTATATTTTATGACATAGATTTATATATCTTAAATAATACAGAGTATTGTTTTGCTTATTTTTATACCTTACATAAATGCATATTGCTTTTTCTCTTGTCATTATATTCTTAGTAATTATCCACGTTAATATATGTATCTTTCATTTATTCTCCCTGCTGTATAGTATTCTGTTGGGGCACCAGGGGGCACAATAACTAGCACCTTCTTTTACCATCCAGAATCAATTGAAAAATCGACTTAGAAATGTCAGCTTTCTTAGTGACATAGCTCTGTTGGAGGGATTGGTTTGCTAAAATGCAGCCCGTATTAAGCAGGTTTACCCTTTAGAGTGGAGTGGCAGGGTCTTTAGCATATTCATATCAGCAGTTGACTTGTTTCCCAAGTGGTTGGGCCAGCTCACAGTATCACCTTCAGTGCACCAGAATTCCTTTCTATCCGTATGCTCACCAGCACTTGTTACTGAACTCTAGTTTTTGCCAACTTCATGGGTAGGAAATGGCATCTTATTGTGATTTTTAATTTTTCTCATTACTTACAAAGTTCGTCACGTCTCCTAGCACTTTGGGTTTCCTGTTCAATGTCAATTTCCTATTTATGTGATTGGCCCACATAAAAAATATTGGATAGTCTATTCTTAAAATGATTTCTAGGGGTTTTTTAATATATTCTGGGTACTAATTCTTTCTTACTTATGAGTCACAGAGGAGGCAGAGGTTACAGTGAGCCAAGATCATGCTACTGCATTCCAGCCTGTTCAACAGAGCAAGACCCTGTCTCAAAAAAAAAAAAAAAGGAAAAGAAAAAAAATGTCATTATGATTTTGCTGATTCTTCATAAGAATAGTTTCTTATAGGGTCACACATAGATTTTCACCATAAAAAAAGCCCAAAGAGCATATGGGACAGTCTCTTATTTTACACATACGAGGTTAAATGACCCATGCAGGGTCATACACCTTGGTGGGGGTGAATGTGGGCATAGAATAGGATTAGGACCCAGGGTTCTTGGTCCCTGGCATAATGTGTTTTCATTGTAATGGATTATAGAATCATAATGTTATTCTTTATTTTTATAAAGTTTGCGTGTATTTCTATAGCTAGATTTCCTTAGGTTTCAGTGCTTTTAGCTTTTTGTTGACGACATCTTTTTAGTTTCTTAGTACTGAAGGAACTGTTTATCATACTTGCTTAAATTAGCTTTATGGAAATAATGTATACTGTTTTCCTTCCTTATTTTCAACCATATTTACATGCTAGTCTTTCCAACAGGTTGTATAAATAAGTTAAATGTTACAGTAAATTATTCCAAAATGGCATATTAAGTTTGCATAAATTAAAACTATGGTGCAGTACTATGAATCAGATTGTAACTAGATGTAAATTCATAAATGTGTATAGTTAATTTTTTAAATATAATTTTTCCATGCATGACTGCTTTATTTAAGTTAGTGTATTTAACAATAAAATTAGTACATTCAACCCAAGAACTACAATATTACCATTAACTCACGTATACCCAAGTACTCTTCCATCCTATCTTCCTGCCTTTTTCCATAGGAACCAGTATCCTGAAATGAATGTTTATTATTCCCATGCTTTAAAAATATATGCACATATACATATACCAATATGTTTCTCTAACATTTACTCTTCCTTGTTTTTAAACTTTGTAAAAAAGAGTGTCAAATGTATGTAGTCTTTGTGACTTGCTTTTTTTCACTCAATAGTGTTTCTAATATTTATCCTTGTTTTATGTATAATTACAATTCACTCATTTAAAATGTGTTTAGCGACTGGGCACAGTGGCTCATGCCTGTAATCCCAGCACTTTGAGAGGCCAAGGTGGGAGGACCTCTCAAGGCCAGGAGTTCAAGACTAGCTGTGGCAGTAAGCAAGACCCTGTCTCTATAAAAAAATACAAAATAAAAATTAGCCAGATGTGATGGCACGTACCTATAGCCCTAGCTACTGAGGAGGCTGAGGTGGGAGGATCACTTGGGCCCAGGAGTTCAAAGCTGCAGGAGTTTGAGGCTGCAGTAAGCTATGATCATGCCACTGCTCTCCAGCCTGCGTGACAGAGGGAGATCCTGTCTCTAAAAAAATAAAATAGCATAGCATTCCATTGTATGGATTTACCACAGTTTGTCTAGGTGATGAGCGTTTGGTTTTCTTTTCCCCAATTTTGTTTGCTTTTTCTCTTCTTATTAATACTGTATGAATACTTTTGTATCATAACACTTCTAGTGCCCATGTGCAAATGCTTCTCTGGATATGTACTTAAGAGTGGAATTGCTAGGTTGTAAGGTACACAGATGTTTACTTAGATAGTGCTGGAATATCATAATGCCTGGTGGTATTTTAAATAAGTCATATCAACTTACATTCCCACCAACAGTATATTCTGTTGATGGGCATCCTCTCCAACTCTTGCCAGACTTCTTAATCTTTCCAGTTGAGTGGGTATAATATCTCATTATTGGCTTGATTTTATTACCCTGATTAGTAATGAGTTATCTCTCTTATCTCTTCGTGTTTACTAGTCTCCTCTTTGACATACCTGTTCATGGTTTTTACCCATTTTTCGATTGTATTTTCTTTTTTTTTTCTTTTTGAGACAGAGTCTTGCTCTGTTGCCCAGGTTGGAGTGCAATGGCATGATCTCAGCTCTCTGCAACCTCCTCCTCCCAGGTTCAAGTGATTCTTCTGCCTCAGCCTCCCAAGTAGCTGGGATTACAGGTGCCCGCCACCACGCCCAGCTAATTTTTGTATTTTTAACAGAGACAGGGTTTCACCATGTTGGTCAGGCTGGTCTCGAACTCCTGACCTCGTGATCTGCCCACCTCCACCTCCCAAAGTGCTGGGATTACAGGTGTGAGCCACCGTGCCCGGCCTCTATTGCATTTTCTCTTGATTTGAATGTGTTCTTTATATATGTTCTCAGTACAGATATTCGATCTAGTTAACAAATATCTTCTCCCAGTTTGTGGCTTTTCACTTTCTTCAGGTATCTTTTGAGACATAAGTAAAATTTAGTTTGGTTAAATTTATGAATCTTTGTCATACAGTATTTGTGCCCTATTTAAGAAGCCCTTCATTACCTCCAAAGTCAGAGACCTATTACCTATATTTTCTTCACAAAATTTAAAGTTTTGCTCTTGAAAATTAAATGCATAATTCTTCTAGAATTGATTTATGAGTATGGCGTGTGTGAGAACCCAGCTTCACCTTTTCCGTATGGACAATCAGTGTTTTCAGCTCTGTTTATTGAATGTGCCCTATTTTCTCTACTGTTCTGCTATACTGCCTCTGCTCCTGTGTTTTCTATTCTGTTTCACTGGTCACTTAATCTGTCTCTGCACCAATTCCTCACTGTCCTCATAAAATCTTAATACCAGTAGGGCAAGTCTCCCTCCTTACTTTTCATCTTCAGCAAGGTATTGATTTTTTCCAGCTCTTTGTTTTTTCATAATAATTCCAGAACTGGCTTGTTAAGAACAAAAAACTCAGTTAACATTTTGATTAACATTGATGTTACAGATGAATTTCTGGAGAGTTGACATCCTAATAATATTATCTTCCTATTCATAAATATGATCTATTTTTCATTAGGTATTCTTGAAAGGCTTTCAGAAAATTCTTACAATTCTCTGTACCATCACACTATTATCACCATCATGATCATAATGGTTTTCGCTTATACCGTATTTCTTATATGCCAGCCCCCATTCTATTTGTATCCAGTCTTTACAGCAGTCTTTTGAGGTAGATCCTATTATTATGAGATATTGCACATACGAACCTGAGGCACAGAGAGGTTAATCAACTCACTGTAGATCACACAGCTAATAAGTGGCAGAGGCAAGATTCTAACCCAAGGTGCCTGGATATAATGAAGTTTATACTTTTAATTACAATTCTGTATTGCACACAGCTTTTTTTCTTCTCTTGTTGGATTTCTTCCTACATATTTTATAGTTTTTGTTGCAATTATAAATGGTAGCTTTTGAAAATTATGTGTTTTTAATTACTTGTGGAAACAATAGAAACAAAATTGCTTTTTGAATGTTGATCTTCTAACTAATAACCTTGCTAACTTTGTGGACTTTTAAGGATCCACAAAGATAATGATATCAGTGGAAAATAGTAATTATTTCTTCCATTCCAGTTCTTATATTGTTTATTTCTTTTTGCTAACATATGCACTGGCTAGGACTTACAGGAGTGATAGTGTCTTGTTCTGAAATTCAAAGGGAAACATTTCAATATTTTATCACTTAATCTGATCGTAGCTGTAGGGGTTAGATCCTTTCTCAGATTAAAGAATTTCTCATCTGTTCTAGTTTATCATGAGTTTTTTAAAAATCAAGAATTGGTGAGAACACATGGACACAGGGAGGAAAACACTACACACTAGGGCCTGTTGGGGGGTTGGGGGACAAGGGGAGGGAGAGCATTAGGACAAATACCTAACGCATGCGGGGCTTAAAACCTAGATGGTGGGTTGATAGGTGCAGCAAACCACCATGGCACCTGTATACCTATGTAACAAACCTGCACTTTCTGCACATGTATCCCAGAACTTAAATTAAAAAAAAAAAAAAGAATTGGCTTTAAATTTTACTGTATGCCTTTTCTGTATCTACTGAGATGTTATTTTTTGAAATTCATTAATGTGGTGAATAACATGTATGTGTGTAGTTTTAATGTCAATTCATCTTTTATATTTTTTATATAAACCCAATTGTATTATCCTATTATCTTTTTAATGCACAGTTGGGTTCAGTTTGCTAATAGGGTGGTATGTGTGTGTGTGTGTGTGTGTGTGTGTGTGTGTGTGTGTGTGTGGTGTCTAAAATGGAGCTATAATTTTCCTTTCTTTTGTTTCATTTCAAGGTTCTACTGGCCTCATACAGTGAATTAGGGAGAATTACCTCTTTTATATTTGGTACAAGATTTTGCTATTTTAATATAAATAAAATACTGCCTTGGAAAATTTATAACTTAATTATAAACATACATAATCAGAAACCTCTTGCTTTTGGCAATACATTGTTTTCTGCTACTTTGAAAAACTCTAATTTCTACTGTGGTATCTCAAACTCGTAAGTATTTTAAATGAATTAAATATATAAGGTATTAAAAAGTTATAACCAAACATTTATTAAAGTCCCCTATATTACATTTTATAGTTTTCTATTCCTTGAAGACACTTCAAGTTATTTATTTTTAAGCATAGAACCTCTATTTGAAGTCTATTTATGTCTGCTTCTGCTGGTTCTTGCTCATGGTGACTAGTTTCCTTGCAAACTTGTTTGTATTCGACTTTCTGGAGCTCACCAATCTTGAAAAATAATTTATGGGAAATCCCACGAGCCCAGGATGAAATCAGAGTGGTGTATGTGTTTCTTCCAGGCTCCTTGGAGCACAATCAATATAGGATTATATTAAAATAAATTCACAGAAGGAAGTTTCTATACTCACTCAAGGTATGTTTAGATCCAGTGACCCAGGGACCCTCCCAGTGAGCGTCAGTCCACACTTATAACTTCTCAGGGGTTTATTATCATTTTTTATTTTATTTTTCTCTTACTACTTTGCTCAGCAACAGAGAGACTTTTGTGTAGTCCTTTGGATTCAGCTTAATGTGGGGAAGTTATCCTTTGAGATTATCCAAATTAGCAAAGTCCTGGATCTTCATTTCTGGCCTCATCCCCCCCATGAGGCTACCAAACTGAAGCCCCAGTGCACGATGGGAGTGAATCCCTTCAGAGCAAAGGTGGCTTTGGGATGCTGACTTTCTTTCCACTAACCTCTTTGGGTTCAAGCTACCCCCAAGAATTTGGCCTGGCAGCTCTTTTTAGCTCTTCAGTCCTTTTAAGGTGGTTTTTTTTTAATGTCTTATCCAGCATCTTTAGTTTTTTTCTGTGGGGAATTGATCTTAGTATCCAAAAACAGAAACACATGAATTCTTAAATACTTTGTCTCCCAAAATTTTCCTTTTAAATTCTGTTTTCCAAATATTGATTTATTAGGTAGACCATAAGATTCATTAAGTGTTAGAAAAGAGTATCCACTTATTTGTAAGAGATATAGAAAATATATAAAATTAATAATGCGTTTCTAAAGCTTAGTAATTCTCACATTTTAGCTTTATCTTCTATTGCTATTTAAAGAACATGACCAGTGTTTTTTGGGAGCGGGTGGGGAATGGAGTCTTGCTCTGTCGCCTAGGCTAGAGTGCAGTCGTGCAAGACGCGGTCAACTCACTGTAACCTCCGCCTCCCAGGTTCAGGCAATTCTCTGCCTCAGCCTCCTTGAGTAGCTAGGATTACAGGTGCCCACCACAATGCCCATCTAACTTTTTTGTATTTTTAATAGAGACGGGGTTTCACTATTTTGGCCAGGCTGGTCTTGAAATCCTAACTTTGTGACCCACCCGCCTCAGCCTCCCAAAGTGCTGGGATTACAGGCATGAGCTACCGTACCTGGCCAGAATATGACCAAGTATTTCTGACCTTTTATTGCTCTTTTATTGAATATCATTTAGAAGTTGTAAGCTAAGTATTTATTTTCATATGACCTAAAACCATAGTATTAGGAAATACTGATATAATTTAGTGATTATGTCATTGAAGCTCAACATTTCATTGCATTCATTATTTATGAGAAGAAATCATGCAGTGTTTCTGTTTTCATCAAGGTAGTATGTCTAAAAATAACTTTTCTTGAACTTGAATTCAATATTTATTAAAGTACATTTTATCATACTTATACCTATGATAAAATAGTTGATTAACTGCATCCAACTGTGTTGATGGGGCCCCTAGGCCAACACTAGACTTGATGATTCACTAGAAGGACTTCCAAGATTCAGCCTACAGTCATATTCATGGCTATGATTTATTACAGTGAAAGGATTCTACACAAAACCAGCACAGGGAAGGGTACATGGGGTGAAGTTCAGGGGAAACCAGGTGCAAGTTTTCCGTTTTCCCTTCCAGTGAAGTCACAGAGAACACAATCCCCCAGCGGTACGTTGTGACCACACATGTGAACTGTGCCAACAGGGAAGTTCAGTAGAGACTCAGTGCCCAGGATTTAAATGTGGGCTGGTCACATTGGCATTATCTGCCTGGCATGTGCCCAAATTGTAGACTCGCAGAAGGAAAGCAGGTATTCAATATGAGCCATATTGTTTGCACAAACGGTTTTAAGCACTGTGATCAGCTCTTATCAGTTAATGGTGGTTGGAACCTTCCTGAAATCTAAGTTCCCAGATGCCAGTTGAGGGCCACCCTTGTAAGCAAAATTGCATTCAGGTCTGCTGTGTTAACTTTTTTCTAGTTAAAAAGTTATGTGGAGCTATGGCTAAAGTTTTTTTAAGCGCTTACCATTTGGCAAGCTCTGTTCTAAGCCCTTTACTCATTTCATCCTCACAATCACCATTTCATAGATGGAGAACTGAGGGAGAGAGAAGTTAAAAAAAATTTGTCTCAGATTGCACAGCTAATAAGTAGTAAAACAGGATTCAAAGTAAGGCTTCAGAATCCATGATTTTATCAAATACTTTATTTGGGTTTTTTTGAAAATTATTTATTTTGTCTCACCTCATGAATAAGATGTTCCATACATTTCCTTAAAATGGTGATTAAAAGAAATTGTGAAAAAAAGAAGAAATTGTGTTTATACAACAACCCCTTTTAATCTTCAGTGTTGTTTCATGGCTCTTAATTTTCAGATTTGAAAAATTATTCTAATTATCATTTGCAAACCCTTCCTGGTCTCATAGGCTTTCTCTGCCTCTGTTTCTTCTGGGTTGGAGAACTGGAATTCTTTTTTCCATTCTCCTGCAGAAGGTTTGTCTGGTCCTTGACCACTAATTTACTGCTGTGGTTCTTTCTGTGTTTCTCTTTGGTATTTTCTGAAATTTAGCAGTTAGAACTGCAAACAGAGAAAGTATCATAGCACCGTGGTTTTATAAACAAAGACAGGACAGCTGTCTTAGTCCATTTGGGCTGCTATAATAAAAATACCATAAATTGGGTGGCTTATAAACAACATAAATTTTTTTCTGACACTTCTGTAGGCTGGGAAATCCAAGAGCAAGGAGCTGGCAAATCTGGAGTCTGGGGAGGGCCCACTTTCTGTTTCACAGATGGTACCTTCTAGATGTGTCCTTGATATAGTTTGGACATTTGTTCCCACCCAAATCTCATGTTGAATTTAATCCCTAATGCTGGAGATGGGGCCTGGTGGGAGGTGTCTGGATCATGGGGACATATCCCTCAATGGTGCTGTCTTCATGATAGTGACTTCGCATGAGATTTGGTCATTTAAAAGCGTGTGGCACCTCTTCCACTCCAACTCTTGATCCTGCTCTGGCCATGTGACATGGCTGCTCCCCCTTTTCCTTCTGCCACGATTGTAAGTGTCCTGAGCTTCCCCAGAAGCCAAGCAGATGCCAACACCATGCTTCCTGTAAAGCCTGCGGAACCATGAGCCAACTAAACAAGCTCAGGTATTTATAGCAATGCAGGAACAGTCTACTACAGTCCTCATGTAGTGAAAGGAGAGAACTCTAGTCTCTTCAGCCCCTTATAAGGGCACTAATCCCATTCATCAGGGTTCTGCCTTTATGGCCCCACCTCTAGCCATGACATTGGTAATTAGGTTTTAACATATGCATTTGGGGCAGGCACAAACATTCAGACCCTAGCAACAGCATTTTCTGTTTTATTTCCTTCCTTGTAATTCTCATCATTGTATTGGCCATATTATCTACGTCAGTATGTTGGACAATGACTTCAGGGAGTGGTCTTTAAATGCTCCTAGAGGGCTGTCTCGGATACAGCTGATAACTTGTAGAGCTTGCTTCTCTACAAGTATGCTTTAGATTATTTTTTTAGAATTGAAATGAGAAGATTCACTATTTGCTATATTCATTCCCAAGAAAATATATTATAGCTTCAAGAAAAATGTGTGTTAACACGTGTGCTAAAATATGATACAGATGTTTAATGTCTTACTGTAATATCATTTTACTGTTCAGAGTCACCTGCCTTTTTGATCCCTGCCTAAGTTTGCTTTCTTTATTCCATAATACCTGTTCCCAGGAATATATTTACAGTCTGTTGTCTTTTCTAAATGGTTGGTACATATGTAAGAAAAAGGTTGACTTTTACTGGTTTCTTTTAGTAAATACCTTAAGGATTCCTTGTTATTTTATTTTCAGTGTTACTTTATTTCAATAGAATAATACTGTTTTTACTTAAATACCATATAAGGAGTCATGCTATATGACCCAGGCATGACATTTACTGAAATGTTCATGGATACAAAACAAGTTATTCCTAGTTTTACTTTTTAAAAAGAATTCCAAAACTTCAAACTCCCACATGGTAAGTGGTCCTGTATTTCCATAGGCTTAGAAAGCTTATGTCTAATTTATTATGCCCATGTGATCATGTGTATCTAGTTGTTTGCTACCTTCTATTTCAGATCTTTGCATTTATAGTTCCCTATTTAAACATCACATCATCATAGAGGCCTTTCCTATCCAAAGTGACTTCACTCCATCTCCCATCTGCAGTAAATCTCTGCTGCCTGGTTTTATGTCATTCATAGCACTTAGCAAATCTCAGAGAAAATCTTTTGTTTTTGTTTGCTTATTGTCTATCGTGCTTGACTATAAAGCTTCATGAGAGTAGCGATATTGTCTGTTCTGTCTTGAATACCTCTGGATGTTCAGGTTAGTCCAGAGCACATGTTGAATGAATCAATGAATTTATTAAAGACTGTAGAAAAATAATCTGTTTATATTAGATATGATATTTGATCTTGTTAATTCAAGAGATTTTCATTGGGTTATTCAGGAGTTGAAGAAGGTATCCAGACTGACCTTAGGTTTAGGTTATAATAATTAACTAACTAGAAAGTTAACAATGGATATATTTAATCTATAAGCCTGATTAAGTTTTCTGATTCTTTGGGCTGTCTCTGAGGATTGTGTATCTGCTGTAAATCATCAAAACTACAATAAACCAGGAGTCTTGCCAAATTTCAAGATACTAAATACATACCTTGATCTCTTTGTGTCCACTGGAAATATTTTCAATACAGAAAAGTATAGAGAATAATATAGTGTAACACTTGCATTTCAGCCACCTCACTTTATCTAGTCTTAATATTTGTCATATTTGCCTCAATGTTTGGTCAAAGACCAGTCTTGTTGTTTTTAAGATACAATTAATACTTAAATCAGTGGACCTCTAGTAAAGCAGATCTCTTTCTATAATGTGAGAGGGCCTCATCTAATCAGTTGAATGCCTTCAGAGAAAACATGTAGGTCTCCTGGGGAAGAAGGAATTCTGCCCACAGGCTGCCTTCAGATTTGAGGCTGCAATATTAACTCTTCCCTTGACTCTCTGTTATGTTGCATTTGTCTGTTTGTCTATCTTTGTGCCAACATCACAGTCTCTTTATTATATAACTTGGTAATCTTGATGACTGGCAGCGTAGGTCCTAGAGCTTTGTGTTTTCTTCAGAATTGTCTTGGCTATTTTTAGCCCAGTGTGTTTTAAAATAAATTTTAGAGTCAGTTTGCAATTTCCACCAAAAAAAGAAAAGAAAAGAAAAGAAAAAAACAAGCCAGCTTCAAATCCAAAAGTTGCTGGGTTTTTAATTGAATTTATATTGCGTCTTTAGCCTTGATCAATTTGGGGAGAATTGACAGTGCCAAAATGTTTAAGTCTTCCAGTGCGTGAATAAAGTCTATCCTTTTGTTTTTAAATGTCTTCTGTGATTTATCTTACTGTTTTGTAGTTTTCATGTAAAAGTTTTACACATATTTTGTGAGATAATTCTGAGATACTTGGTTTTTATGGAGTTATATAGATTTTTGAATTTCATTTTCTACTTATTTAGACATACAATTGATTTTTATATGCTAGTCTTATACCAGCAGCATGACTGAATGTCTTAGTCTAGTCTGTCTTTTATAACAGAATACCATATAGTGGGCGGCTTAAACAACAGAAATCGATTTTCTCACAGTTCTTAAGACTGGGAAGTCTGCGGTCAGGTGCTGGCACAGTCTAGTTCTGGTGAGGGTACTCTTCCTGGTCTGGTGAGGGTACTCTTCCTGGTCTGGTGAGGGTGCTCTTCCTGGTCTGGTGAGGGTGCTCTTCCTGGTCTGGTGAGGGTGCTCTTCCTGGCTTGCAGATGGCTGCCTTCCTGGCTGTGTGCTTCCGTGTCCTTTCCTGGACATGTGCATGGAGTGAGGGCTCTCTTGCTCTTCTTATAAGGGCTCTAATCCTTTATGATGGCCTCACTCTCATGACCTAATTACTTCCCAATGACACCACCTCCAAATACTGTCACATTGTGAGTGAAGGATTCAACACAGAATTCACAGCAGGAGTAGGCACACACATTCAGTACATAATACTAAGTTAACTTATTCTAATACTTCGTCTTAGTAATTGTAATAGTATATATCTTTTATATTTTCTAGGCATGCAATCATGCCATCTTGAAATAATAGTAATTTAATTTCTTCTTTTCCAATTCTTATGTCATTGATTTCTTTTTCTTTTCTTACTACATCAGCTAGGGTCTCCCACATGGTGACAAATAAAAGTTATGTGAGCAGGTATCCTGTTTCTTCTTCATCTTGGTCAGGGAGGGGAAGACTTTAGTATTTCACGTTAAGTATGGACTACGCCATAGGTTTTTGTGTTTTGTTATGTTTTTAGGGGATAAATAACCTTTGTTAGATTAAGGGAGCTCCTGCTTTGCTAAGAAATTTCATCATGAATAGATTTTGACTTTTATTAAATGCTTTTTCTGTTTATGTTGCCATGATCATATTTTTCTCCTCTACCCTGTTAATGTGATGATGATATGCAGTAGACTAATAGTAAAAATAGAACTATTGTATCATTAGTAAATATAAGGCTTAGAGCATTTACAATTGTATATATTTTTTTGTTAAGAGCATTTAAAAACTACTGGTTTTTTATTATTTTTTAGAGACAGAGTCTCCCTCTGTTGCCCAGGCTGGAGTGCAGTGGTGAGATCATGGCTCACTATAGCCTCAAACTCCTGGGCTCAAGCAATCTTCACACCTCAGCCTCTGAGTAGCTGGGACTACAGGCATGAGCCACTATGCCCAGCTACTTTTAAAACACTTTTTTAGAGATGAAGTCTTACTATGTTGCTTAGGCTGGTCTTGAACTCCTGGCCTCAAGCAGTCTCCCACCTCAGTCTCCTGAGTAGCTGGATTGCAGATTCAAGCTACTGTATCTGACTATATGGACATTATTTGTAGTAGATTCCACGATGCTGTTAAATTTGTCTATATCTAACAGGTACTTGGGAAGAATAATTAAATGAACAGAGGAGTGGTTTAGAAGTGACAGGTGACTTGGCATTTGTGTCCAAATAAAAGTTAAATGTACATTTGGACATCTATATCAGTAAGTTCCATATCTGTGGATTCAACCAACCAAAGACAGAAATATTTTTTTAAGTTGCATCTATACTGAACATATACAGACTTTATTTCCTAAACAATATGGTATTAACACTGTTTACATGGCATTTACAATGTATTAGGCATTATGAGTAATCTAGAGATGATTTAAAGTATACAAGAGGATGTGCTTAGGTTATATGCAAATACTACACTATTTTATAATAAAGACTTAAGCATCTATGGATGTTAGGACTCATGGGAGGTCCTGGAACCATTCCTTCATGGATACCAAGGGATGACTATATTTATATATTAAGTCACCTTTTGACAAAGTTCAATGAAAATGTCTCACTTGTGAATCTGAATAAAGTTTCAAGAAACTACAAAACATTCCTCTAATATCAGTTTCTTTTATTCATAGATGTACTAGAATATTATTGTGTTAAGGTTAACTATCCTAGTCCATTTGAGTTGCTTTACATGGACTGAAGCTTGATAATATGTAATGTAAAAAGGCTTATTTGACTCAAAATTCTAATGGCTAGAAAGTTCAAGATTGGGCATTTTGCATCTGGTAAGGCCTCAGCCTTCTTCCAATTGTGGTGGAAGGCAAAGGGGAGCCGGCTTGTGCAGAGATCCCATGGCAGGAGAGGAAGCAAAAGGAAGAGTGGGCAGGTGCCAGACTCTTCTTAACAACCACCTCTGGTGGGAACTAATAGAGTAGGAACTCACTCACCCCACCCCCAAAAAGAACATTCATCTGTTCAAGTGGATTCCACCCCCAGGACCCAGACACCTCCCATTAGGCCCCACCTTTAATGTTGGAAATCAAATTTCAGCCTGAGATTTGAGGGGACAAACATTCAAACCATAGCGGTAGCTGTAGGACTTTCTACCTCTGCCTTCTTCAAATCATACATTATATGTAACTGAGCCACAGACTTGAGAGGTGGGTAGAACATTCACCAAGCCTTTTCTCATTCCTAAGAGCAGTGAAAATTCCAAGGTACACTCTGTAGGAAAGTGGTATTTCCTATCATTGCTTATATAAATCTTAACCTCATTTAAATGTGGGTAGATGAGTGAATGGATAGAGAGAGGGAGGAAGAAAGAGAAGTCATAGAAACTTGCTGTAGGTTTTTCACCTGGATGAAATGAAACATTACAAATGGTTTCTTATAGATGATCTCTTTGGCTTCCTTTTTTAGGACCTTCTCCCAGGACAGTACATTCTTTGTCAATGGTTGGGAAAGAGTCAAAATCACTATATCAAAATGATTAGTATTCTATAACGTATTTGAATTTAGACCATCTCAGCATATGTCCCACATACATTTCCCATTGTGCTTCACCCTTAACTGAAACAAATAATAAGACAAGGTAGTATTTGAAGCTCTCAAATAAGAGTTTATAATGCCTTGAATAAAGGCTTCACAGATACCAATATTTTATTCCTCCCTCTGGCATCTGGGAAGTTTTTCAACACTCAGGCAATGGACGATTGTAAGATTCATGTTAGGTAAGAAATATGCCTTTCTTTTGTAAAGTAGAAAAAAGGGGCCAGGCGCAGTTGCTCATGCCTGTAATCCCAGCACTTTGAGAGGCCGAAGCTGGTGGATCATGGGGTCAAGAGATTGAGACAATCCTGACCAACATGGTGAAGCCCTGTTTCTACTAAAACAAACAAACAAACAAAAATTAGCTGGGCATGGTGGCGCCTGCCTGTAGTCTCAGCTACTCAGGAGGCCAAGGCAGGAAACTCACTTGAACCCAGGAAGTGGAGGTTGCAGTGAGCCAAGATCATGTCACTGCACTCCAGCCTGTCAACAGAATGAGATTCTGTCTCAAAAAAAAAAAAAAAAAAAAGAAAAGAAAAAAAGGTGCTTGAAAGGGGAAGTGGGATTAGAAAACCAGTATCACTCCACACAGGTGCTCTTGAGCAAACCAGTTTTTGGAAGGATTATAAGTAGATGTTGAAGCTCTGGTAATTGATTATAGTTATACTACCATGTTTGTGTAACCCTAGGCATACATGTTCCTATGTTTAACGCTACTGGTCTCCATTGTAGACATAGGTTTCAAATTATTTTTGTCCCAGTGCATGCATATCTTCAGCTTCATTCCTTTATTCTTTAATAAAGGAAAATTTAAGGCAAGTAATGTTTAGAACAGATTTTATATAGTTGGTAGTAGAATTCAAAAATATATTAGTTCTAGGCTGGGCGTGGTAGCTCATGCCTGTAATTCCAGCACTTTGGGAGGCCAAGGTGGGCAGATCACCTGAGGTCAGGAGTTTGAGACCAGCCTGGCCAACATGGTGGAACCCCGCCTCTACTAAAAATACAAAAATTAGCTGGGCAGGGTGGTGCACGTCTGTAATCCCAGCTACTCAGGAGGTTGAGGCAGGAGAACCGCTTGAACCTGGAAAGCAGAGGTTACAGTGAGCCGAGATTGCACCACTGCACTCCAGCCTGAGTGACAGAGAAAAAAATTATATATATATATATATATATTCCAAGTCATAAAGTAGACCAAAAATATAAGTAGCTCTAAAAATAATTTAGATAAAACATTTTATTGACAGGTAGAGAGTGGATTTTGGAGAAACTGAGATTTTTGTGTATTTCTAAACATTGAGGTTGATGAAGAGCACAGTTATTCAGCGTTTCACTTCTTTTAACAAGGATTTATTGAGGCACCTGTTACTTGCTTATATTGAGCTAGGCATTGGGGATATGGTGTGAAGTAGACAGTTTTGTTCTATAACATTAAAAAAATGGCGAAACAATAACAAGTAAACTAAACTAATGATAACAACCATATAATTACCAGTTGTTTTAAATGCCAAGTAAACAAATAGGGTGGTAAGAATGTGGAGTAATTGGGATAGTCACTTTAGGGTGCTTGTGGAGACCACAGGAGAGGGTGACATGCGTGTTTGTGATTTCTGTGGCACTACCCATCAGTGACCTGCTGGACCATGGTTCTGACTTCTGTCCTTTCCCCATTTTATAGATAGGGAAGGTGAGATGCAGAAGCACCGTAACTTTCCATGTGCCTGTAAGCATCTATGTAAGTAGTTAAGTGAGAATTCAAACCCAGGTGGTCTGACTCCAAAGCTTGTATTTTTAACTGCTACGCTATACTGTCTCACAAGTGATATTAGTTTCATTTTAGTGAAATAGCCAAGATAAGAACCAAGCAGGCTGGGTGCGGTGGCTCACACCTGTAATCCCAGCACTTTGGGAGGCTGTGGTGGTCAGATCACTTGAGGTCAGGAGTTTGAGACCAGCCTGACCAACATGGTGAAACCTGATCTCTACTGAAAATACAAAAATTAGCCAGGCGTGGTGGTGAGCACCTGTAATCCCGGCTACTCAGGAACCTGAGGCAGGAGAATTGTTTGAACCTGGGAGGCGGAGATTGCAGTGAGCCAAGACTGCGCCATTGTGCTCCAGCCAGGGCAACAAGAGCAAAAACTCCATCTCAAAAAAAAAAAAAAACCCCAAGCATACTAACCCCAAAGCCTGCTCTTAACAGCTACACTAACTGCCTCTCAAGGAGCTGTAGAGCTTATAGACTGACACAGCTGGTATGCTGTTACCATTTTTGTTTCTGTAAAGTAATTAGTATTTGTTTTTTCCATTTTATTTAGATTTAATTATTTTTCAACTAATTGTAAATTACCTTCAAAAGAAAAGAAAAATGGAAGTGAAGGCTCAGTTTAGGATCAATTTGAAATATTATTTCAAGGAATATGACATTCATTAACTTGAGCCCCTTCATCTGCCTATGCAGTCCAGTATTCAAGAGAAAGAATTTCATCTTAGTCTGTTTGAACTGCTATAATGAAACATCATAGACCGGGTAGCTTATAAACAACAGAATTTTATTTCTTATACTTCTGAAGGCTGGGAAGTCCAAGATCAGGCCACTGGCAGATTCAGTGTCTGGGTAGGGTCTGTTCCCTGGATCATAGAATTGTGCCTCACATGGCGGCAAGGAGCAAGGGGGTGCTCTGGTACCCTTGTGCACCAATCCCATTCATGAGGGCTTTTCCTCATGACCTACATTTGTGAAGGCCCCACCTCCTAATACCATCACATTGATGATTAGGTTTCAACCTATGAATTTTAGGGGGACACAAATGTTCAGAACATAGCAGAATCATACAATAAATACCAAGAAAGGTATACTCGCAGTGTTTAGAATAAATGGAAACTGAAAAACTATTAATAGGCCAGCTCTTAAAAGAGGATATACTAATACTAACATGTGTACCCACACACGTATCTGGCATTTCTGGTAGAACAGGTTTGTTCTGGAGAGTTTATACATAATGAATTTTGCTTTTAGTTTTCTGTAACATCCCTGTGTTGCAATAGGGGAAGAAGCATCACTTTTCGCTGTTTATAATTAGAAAATGCAGGCTTATAAGGTTATACTCGGAGTGAGTCAAGCTGAATATCAGGCAATCTCGAATCATAAACCCTCTAAACCTTCTTAAAAAATTACTGTCTCCATGAATAATAATAGGAACCAAGAGTCTATATGAGTCAAGCCGTGCAAATTAGCCTACAAATTAACTTGGTTTGGCAAAAGTAAAGTGTGCTCTTACTCTTCTTCAAAAATACTTATTCAGTCAGACATATGTAAAAGAACATTGTGGTATATGTAAGTAATTGAAGTATTTGGGGTTTTTTTCTTTGTTTTTTGTTTTGGGGGGCGTGTGGCATGTTTATGGTTTTTTGTGTAGCTTACCGTAGCCAGATAAATTAAATGCGTTGTAACTCATTGAAAAATCGAACAAATTTAAACTGAATAAGGAATGTGGTTTTATAGGACTATAGCATAGTTAATATCACTAACATAAAGAAGTGGTATCAGGAAGAGAACAATAACATGCTATGATACTGAAAGGAACCAACATTTGGAATAGCAAAAGTGATAAAAAGAAAAGAATAGGAAATGACCTAAATTTTATAAAAGGAGTCTTTCTAATGTCTTCAAATACAAAAGAAGGCAGTAAGACAGAGCAGACTAAAAAGAAAAGTAGTCATGTGACGTAAGAGTCTGTCCACCGGAGCTTAACAAGTATAGTGGAGAACAGAAAATGGGGCTAACTGTTGAATACAATGGCTGTTTAGTAATGATCGGAGGACAGGGAGATGGGGGGATCATGTCTTCGCAAAAAAAAAAGGCAGAAGAAGGCAGAAAGTACTTTTTGGGTCAATTCAAGCAAGGTAAAGTAACAGAAGAAAATAATACCAAGTAGACAATGTTTTAAGGTAACGGATATATAGTCTAATGTTATTCACATTGTTTAGCAACAAGCAGTTTAAAAAAAAGAATGAAAAAGGAACTATGGAAAAGAAGAAAGAGACATGTGTCTTGTAAAGTAATCAGATACAAGGTGAAAATGAGAAGAGTCAAGATAGAACGTGAATTTAGACCTCAAAGAAGTTTGAGATACATGACCCATGTTTGTTATTGTCTCTTAGGTTAGTTCTTTAAAAAGTTAGATACTGAATTATAATAATCATTAAAATAACCCAAAGTAGAGTATTGATTGCTATGTAAAATGTACTCCATATTCTTTCTATCTAAAGCTGTGAAGATGTATTTAGACATTCATATAATTGAATATTTTGAGAAAATATATTTTAATACAGTATGATAAAACAAATCTGTAAAAATGATTTAAAATGTGATTTAGAAGGGCATTTGGAGATGATTTTCATCTTATATTTTCTTATTTTGGATATGGATTGTTGCTTTATACATCTCTAATACTTTATTTTAAATATTTAGATAGTGGGTAGCATCTGACCTGTTTGTAAAGTTCAGAAGTACCTTTATGTAAATAATAGCTTCTAAAGGCCAGTAGACGCATTTAAAAATAAGCAAGTGAATTAATTCATCCCATACCTGGCAGTTAAAATAGAATACATTTCCATTATATGGATTTAGATTTGACCTTGTAGAAACTGAAAGCGATACAAACCCCACATATCACAACCACCACAGGGTTCATCTAATGAAAGGATTATGTCTCAAAACATTGCTCAGATCATCTTTTAGTATGTCCCATCGGCAGGCTAGAATTTTTCTCCTAGTCATCTGTCTTTCGAAATCAGAGAGTCTCAAGCCTTTTTTTTTCCCCATCCATTTGAGAAAATGACCAACATTCTGTAGTGTTGGAAAGAAGGCACATATTTAATGACAAACATGGAAGCAATTGAATGAAAGTGCTAATAATCAGGCTTTCATTGAGTTTTGGGACTTACATGTCATTACTCATGATAAAGCTTCACAGTGCTTGTGCCAATCAGAGTTCTTACTGCACAGCGTTTTGAGGTTGAAAGTGGTAAACTGTGCAGGGGCTTTCAAAATAGTTATCCTATGTCTTAATATATGAAGGGGTGCCTTTTGAGATACTCTGATTTGTATTTAGGATTTACCCATTGCTAAAGCTGAATGCTTTTAATTAAAATAGTAGATCAAAACAACTGCCAAACCCTTTCATGCAGTAAAATAATCATATTTCAGTAAATCTGAGATACCATTCATTCTAGGGGCACCATCATATTATGTACCACTAATGACAGAAAAAGTTCTGCCCATTAAACTGTGACACACTGCTAGATACCAATGATTGTAAGATGCCTTACAAATTTAGAAATTTTAAATTGTGGAAAATGGTGTTAGAGAAGCAATGAAATAAGATCATGTGCACCTTTGCCACCTTGTTCTGAATTCTCTTTAGATTTCTTACACCCAATAGTAATCCTATCCAGTGTACTTTATTCTGCCTTTTTAGAACCTCTTCTTTGCCCCATTACCCTATTTCACTGCTGGTAGCCTTGACTTCACTCAAAAGTACTTTTGGTCATCTACACTGAGAGTAGATAGTACTTTATCTCAGTCAAACATCCCTCTCTGACCTATCCTAGTTTTATGAGAGGAGGTAGACATCAACTGTCAATAGTCAGTGGGCTCATTCTTGCCTTGTAAGCTGGATGTAGGCATCACTTCATGAAGACCTGGTTTTACAGCCATTGTAGAGCTTCCCCATTCAGTATTGGTTGGGCTCCTACTAGGTGCCTGGCATTGTGCAGGTGCTCTAGGTTACAGCACTGAACAAGACATGTCCTACAGTCAAGAACTTGCATTCTGGTGGGAGAGTAGATGCATAAACAGGATTGGAATTCACTTAACTTTAGCTGTGAGAGGCAGCGCTGCCAGGAGCTAAAGTTTCACTTCACCTCTTCCTTGATTTACTGTCCCCCTCTTCTTTTCCCATGACCCCCAACTTAACCCTTCATAATATCAAACAAATGTAACCTGTCTTGCATTGCACAGAAGCCTATCAAGAATTCTCTACAAATGGACTATCTGAACCCATGCACATGTTGTTTGGTTTTTACTTTTTACTTTTTTTTTTTTTTTTTTGGAGATGGAGTCTTGTTCTTTCACCAGGCTGGAGTACAGTGGCACAGTCTCAGCTCACTGCACCCTCTGTATCCTAGGTTCAGGTGTTCTCTGGCCTCAGCCTCCCGAGTAGCTGGGATTACAGGCACACACCACCATGCCCAGCTAATTTTTTTGTGTTTTTAATAGAGAGGGGGTTTCACCATGTTGGCCAGGATGGTCTCCATCTCTTGACCTCGTGATCCACCCACCTCGGCCTCCCAAAGTGCTGGGATTACAGGCATGAGCCATTGCGCCCGGCTGTTTTTATTTTTTTAAAAACACATCTTACATACATAATCATGTGCATATTTGGAATAGAAATTGCCCCAATCCTAATCAGCTACCCAAGTGGGAGTAGGAATAACTTATGGTAATTATGGTGTTTGACCCTATCTTGGAGATAGCATGTCCAAGAGGCCCAGCCCCTCTGACCTTAGGAAATGACCTAAATACAGCCTCATCTGTTTAATGGAACCATCTCCTCCTCCTCCTCTTTTCCTTCCTCCTCCTTCACCACCCCTACCACTGATGCTATTAATAGAACCCATTCTGGGCCCTGCCTTCCCTCTAGCTCTATTTCAGCCAAGTTTCTGGGAAAATTAATCTGCCTGTTGTTGTCATGTCCCCACAGTCTCTACTTCTGAAACTCAGTACAGTGTGGCTGTCACTTCTACCAGCTCCACTGAAACAATTTTCTTGTGCTCACCAACAATCTCCTTGTTCCAAATGTAACCTTCACCCTTCAGTCTTCGAACCCTTTTCAACATTCAACACTAGTGACCTCCTTGACAACACCATTTTCCATTGGCATCTGACACTGCTCTCTCCTGGGTCGGTCCAGCCTTTAACAACCAGTGCTTCTACTCTCCTTTGGTGAATGGCACTCTGCCTGCATGCCCCTTCCAATTTCCTCTTCCTTACTGGTGTACCTTCTCTAGGAGATTTCACTCACAGGCTCCACTCCCATGTGGAGGACTCCCAGTTCCATTCCTTTAGCTCAGCCCGGTTTTCTCGGCATCTCACCCCATCTTCAACTCCTACTGAACCTCTTTCTCTGGGTGTCCCCACTGACCCCTCAAACTCTACATATTCTAAATGGTTTTTATTACCTTTTACGTGCTGATCCTTCTTTTTTGTGTAACTTTTATTGGTTCATGATGTCACCATTTACCCGGTTACCCATATCAGGAACCTCTAAATCAACCTCTTTTCTTGACCACTTATAACCAACTGGTCACCAAATTCTGTCTCATCTATCACTCAGGTCTGCCTCTGTTTTTTTTCCACCTCAACATTCTTGACCCATGCTATCTTAGTTAGCTGTAGCAAAGTACCTCACACTGTGGCTATATGGTTTGGCTCTGTCCACACCCAAATCTCATCTTGAATTATAGGTCCGTAATCCATGTGTGTCATGGGAGACACCTGGTGGGAGGTAATTGAATCATGGGGATGGATTTTTCCAGTGCTGTTCTCATGATAGTGAATAAGTCTCATGAAATCTGATGGTCTTATAAAGAGCAGTTCCCCTGCATGGCCATTCTTAGTTGGTGGAGTAATTTATCTGGTTAATCCCGTTAATAAACGAGACTCTGGCATGCTAACTAGTTACATGACCCTTGAGCAGTCAGCATCTCCAACTTCTTAGAGGGAAAAGTGGCAACCAGTCACCCAACCAGTTATTGAGCAATAACAGGTCTGTGATACCCTTAGATATCCAGGGCTGCATGTGTGCTATACTGACTTGTGGTATTTTGACCCAGTCCTAGAGATCTGTGGAACTTTGAACTTGAGAGAGATGATTTAGTGTATCTAGTGGAAGAAATTTCTAAGCAGCAAAGCATTCAAGAAGTAATTTGGGGGCCCTTAAAAACATTCAGTTTAATTCATTCACAAAGATATGGTTTGGAATTGAAACTTATATTTAAAAGGGAAGTACAGCATAAAAATTTGGAAGTTTGCAGCCTGACAATGCAAGAGAAAAGAAAAGCTCATTTTCTGGGGAGAAATTCAAGCTGGTTGCAGAAGTTTGCATAAATAACAAGGAGCCAAATGTTAATGACCAAGACAATGGGGAAAATAGTTTCAGGGCATGTCAGAGAATGTTATGGCAGTCCCTCCCATCACAGGCCCAGAGACCTAGGAGGTAAAAATGGTTTCATGGGCTGGGGCCAGGACCTTGCTGCTTTGTGCAGTCTCAGGACTTAGTGCCCTGCATCCCAGCCATGGCTAAAAGGGGCTAATATACAACCCAAACCATTGCTTCAGAGGGTGTAAGCCCCAAGCATTGGAGGCTTCTGTGTGGTGTTGGGCTTGTGGGTACACAGAAGTCAAGAACTGAGGTTTGGGAACCTCCGCCTAGATTTCAGAGGATGTATAGAAATGCCTGGGTATCCAGGCAGAAGTGTGCTCCAGGGGTGGAGCCCTCATGGAGAACCTCTGCTAGGGCAATGCGGAAGAGAAATGTGGGGTTGGAACCCCCACATAGAGTAGTCCTCACTGGGACTAATGGAGCTATGAGAAGAGGGCCACCATCCTTAGACCCCAGAATGGTAGACCCACTGGCAGCTTGGACCATGTATCTGGAAAAGCCACAAACACTCAATGCAAGCCTGTGAAAGCAGCCAGGAGAGGAGCTGTACCCTGCAAAGCCACAAGGGCAGAGCTTCCCAAGGCTGTAGGAACCCACTTCTTGCATCAGCATGTCCTGGATGTGTGACATGGAGTCAAGGGAAATCATTTTGGAGCTTTAAGATTTGGCTGCCCCACTGGATTTCAAACTTGCATGGGGCCTGTAGCCACTTTGTTTTGGCCAATTTTCCTCATTTGGAATGGGTGTATTTACCCAATACCTGTACCCCCATTATATCTAGAAAGTCACTAACTTGCTTTTGATTTTACAGGCTCATAGGTGGAAGGAACTTGCCTTGTCTCAGATGAGACTTTGGACTATGGACTTTTATGTTAATGCTGAAATTAGTTAAGACTTTGGGGGACTGTTGGGAAGGCATGTTTGGTTTTGAAATGTGAGGACATTAGATCTGGGAGTGGCCAAGGGCAGAATGATATGGTTTGACTCTCTCCCCACCCAAATCTCATCTTGAATTGTAGCTCCCATGCCCCCCTCATATCATGGGAGTGACCTGGTGGGAGGTAATTGAATCATGGGGTGGGTTTTTCCCATGTTATTCTTGTGATAGTGAATAAGTCTCACGAGATCTATGGTTTTATAAAGGGGAGTTCCCCTGCACAAGTTCTCTTGCCTGCTGCCATGTAAGATGTGCCTTGCTCGTTCTTCACTTTCCACTATGATTATGAGGCCTCCCCAGCCATGTGGAACTATGAGTCAATTAAACCTCCTTTATAAAGTACCCAGTCTTGGATATGCCTCTCTGTGTGACATAGACTAATACTAATCCTAGAGTGAGAGTAGACTAATACAGTGGCTTAAACAATAGAAATTGATTTTCTTACAGTTCTAGAAGTTAGAAATCTGAGAAAGCAACAGGGTTGGTCCTTTCTGAGCTCTCTCTCCTTGGCTTGCAGATGGCCACCTTCTCTCTGCTTCTTCACATATTCTTCCGTGTGTGTGTGTGTGTGTGTGTGTGTGTGTGTGTGCAACTGTGTCCTAATCTGTTCTTATAAGGTTACAGTCATATTGGATTAGGGCCCACCTGCATGACTTCACTTAAATGTAATTGCCTCTTTAATGACCCTGTCTCTAATTACAGTCACATTCTGAGGTTCTGGGTGGTTAGGACTTCAGCATATGAGTTTTCAGGGGACACAGTGCAGCCCATACTACCTGCCTTCATCTTCTTATGAGCTTGCTGCTCACTCTCCCATTTTATTTCCATACCTCTAGCATCATCTGCCTTCTGATATATCTTCCATATCACCATCGGAGAGGTTATTCTGAATTCAAATAGGAGCACAGTACTTTCCCTGCTTAAAGCCTTGGGTCAGTGGAGTATCTACCCAGATCCCTGCACAAGGCACTCTTTCCTACTTGCACTGTGCCCCAGCCACGTGGAAATATTTCAGCTTCCCTAAAGGCTTAGACCTACACCTCTGTGTCTTTGCACATGTGACTTTCTGTGTCTGGAATGTTCTTAACCCTTAACCCTGCCTCCCTTTGACTCACCAACTGTGAATTGTTTAAGACCCAATGTAAGAGGCCAGGAGGAAACATGGCAAATAGCAATAGAACAAATGGAGAGAAACTGTTGAATTAATATATGAGAAGGCATCTTGTTCATAGGAACACAAAGGAAAAGAATATGGTAATGCAAATGAGGCTGTTATAGACGTTTATCATTCTGTGGAGCCCCTGAAGCTTTCTTAAAGGGATGGAAGATAAAATTTACATCTTCCTTTTCATCAGTTACTTAGCCATCAGTTCAGGGCCCGTCTAACTATATGTAATCACTGCCTAGCTTCCTAAATTGGAGCCCCTTCATAGGGCTGCGGTGGGATCCAGAGAACCCACTCTCAGCAGTCTCTGTTCTTTAACCCTAGACACAGGAACAATGCAGCTCTTCCCCAGCCTTTTCTGAAAAATGAGTACAAATTGCAAGAAATGCAGCACAGATTGTACAATGTCAGTACATTAGCAGTGACACAGGAAACCTGATGGAGTCAGGGGGAAAAGATGTAAATTGCAGGATAATATCAAGGGGAGGTCAGTATGTTAGTAATGCAGGGAATATGATGGACTTAAAGAAAAGGTATGAATTACCAAGTAATAGAAAGGAGAGGTCAGTACATTAGTAACATGGGGAAACTAGCAGATTTGGGAGGAAAAGGTGCAAATTGTAGGATAATGCAATGCAAAGCAGGGACATCGCTGTAAAGATGAGCTTACTTCATACCAGGAGACTGGCTGCCCACACAGACTCTGGCTACAACTTTCAGTATTTTTCTAATTCTGTCTCACAGCAGATCTTTAAGTCTTTTACAATCATTAATTAAATTTCTTTAAGAGCTCTTTAAGTCTCCTTAAGTCATTAATTAAATTTCAAGCTAATATTACAGAGAAAAATCATTGTCCCTGCTCAATGGAAAAAAAAAAAAAGAAAGAGTCCCTCAAAATTTCTGAATGCCTGAACCTATCAACCTCATATGTGCCAACTAATAAACACCCATCTTTTTAAGAATCCTTTGCTGTGCACAGGCACACGTTCCTCCAAGAGTCTCTGTAAACATGACTGATGTTTCTGTGTTCGAGACAAAATTAAAGCAGCCATATAATAAAATATTTTAAAATAAATGTTTTATTGACATATAACATATGATGGGAACCTATTCTGCACAGGCCTTTCTCATTTTCACATGGTTTATGAGTGAGGCACTCGCTGCCCTTTTTCCCAGAATATCTTTTCTAGGATGTTTTCATAGAAAACAGCCTATGTCTCCTTCCAGAGCAAAGGAAAGGCCTGCTTACTGACCATTTAAAAAGATTCGGGGCTGGGCGCAGTGGCTCACACCTGTAATCCCAGCACTTTGGGAGGCCCAGGCGGGCGGATCACCTGAGGTCAGGAGTTCAAGACCAGCCTGGCCAACATGGCAAAACTGTGTCTCTAGTAAAAATACAAAAAAATTAGCCAGGCATGATGGTGTGTGCCTGTAATTCCACCTACTCAGTAGGATGAGGCAGGAGAATCACTTGAACCCAGGAGGCTTAGTTTGCAGTGAGCCAAGATCACACCACTGCACTCCAGCCTGGATGACAGGGGGAGACTCTGTCTCAAAAGAATTCCTTTAAAAACTTTATAAAAAGATCCTGGTTTCTTAAACTCAAGGTCCTTCTTCTGTGATGCAGCCTATTGCACATAGAGGCATCCCTCTGGGCCCAGCTGCATCAGCCCAGAGAATTTGGGGCAAGGACCGACACAAACGTGCTGATGCTGTTACTGCTTGCTGGGCCCAGAGTAATGAAGTCCTTTGTTTCTGACCCAGTTGTCCTGGGTGTTCTGCCAGCATCTGTGAGCCTGTGGAATGTGGCAGCTACCAAGGAGACTACGTCTTCAGATCCTTCACAGTTTTTAATAGTTTCTTCAACAAGGATGGGATGCTGCCAGAGACATGGCTTTCTGGAAGAAGGATGAGGAAATCATGCTCCTTAACAGGACTTGAAGGAAGTGTATGGGAATTAGTAGTGAGTGTGTTGATGGAACTGTATGGTCAGCCAGGCAGTCATGGTCTGCTTCATTACCTGTTTATAAAGGGGAGTTGGGGACTGGGCGCAGTGGCTCACACCTGTAATCCTAGCACTTTGGGAGGCCAAGGCAGGTGGATTGCCTGAGCTCAGGAGTTTGAGACCAGCCTGGGCAATACAGTGAAATCCCATCTCTACTAAAATATAAAAAATTAGCTGAGTGTGGCAGCATGTACCTGTAATCCCAGCTACTCAGGAGGCTGAGGCAGGAAAATTTCTAGAACCCAGGAGGTGGAGGTTGCAGTGAGCCGAGATCACGCCACTGCACTCCTGCCTGGGTGACAGAGCTATACTCTTAAAAAAAAAAAAAAGGAGTTGGGGAGGGTCTTGCAGTGGATTCACAGATAAGCATCTAAAAGCGTCCGGGTTGTTGCTTCCTCTCTTCCAGGCAGGAAGACTTCTCACCAATGAGGTGGTCAGCCCCAGGTCCACCATTGAAACAACTGTGCAGAGATTCATCGTGGGCTGGCAGAAGGCTCTACCCGCTTTTGGACAGCAGTTATATAGACAGAAAACCAGAGAATCACTAGAAGTTTGTCTTGGGAGCTGGGTGGTAGGGCATGTCATGCTTGTTAGGGAGGAATGGTGACAGCTGAGCCATGTCAGCTCAGTCTCTCCTGCACTCTACCAACTTCAGACCCATGTGGACATAAAGTCTCAAAGATTTTCGCAGGGTTTAACCAAACTAAAAAATAGACATTTCAAGATCCACATTTGGAAGAAAAATATTTTGAAAAGCAAGAGAATGAGAAATGAAAAGTTCAGGAAAGTGATCACTTAAGAAGAGGTGGCACAGGGCTCGGATCGAGAAGGAACACAGAGGTAGCTATGGTAATCTTGTTAATTTTCTAGTTCTGACATTCAGGGTGAGTTCACAAGTTTTGGTTTTGTTATAATTCATAATACACCTATTTGTCATATATGTTCTTTTGTATGTATTAACTATTGCATAATATATTTTTTTTGTGATCAGCTTAGGGAAATTTATAATTGGAATTATTGAATTGCTATGAGTCATATTACATCTGTTAGATACTTATATGGCTTTAGTAGAGCGGAGGATAGTGTCTTTCCATAAAAGCCCTGTAGTATCAAACAAGAATGTCCAACAGGAAAATGGTGTATCTACCTACCTTCCCAGGAGAAATACTGGAGGTGTTCAAGGTTTTACCTTTTTTAGATCGTATATATGTCATGAAATTATTGCAGATGAAGTGCTCTGGTATTTTCCTAGTCTAAGATTAATTTAAAATTATTTTAGCTTAATGTCTAATTCTAGATACAGTTAATTTTCATCAGTTCTGAAACCAGATGCTAAACTGCGATGTTTATAATGCGGAGGGTGCGTTACCTGGGAATTGGAGACATTTGGGAAAGTATTATATGTACTCTGCCAACCTCCTTTTCAGGAGGAATGGAGAAGCCATCCCCTTTCTAATTCTGCCTTCCATCTGGTCAAAAGAAAGAAGGATTCTTCAAGCCTTTCTCAGGTAGCAAAACTCTAAGGAGAACCGTGTGCTTTTTGTGTCCCCTGAGAATGACTGCAGCTCTTTGCTGACAGCTTAGCCCGAAACAAGGCCTCCGGGAACTCACCAGCCCTCATCACACTTGGGAAGAAAGCTCGATCTGTGGTTTAGCTGTTGTTGGGAGTTAGGACACTAGATTCTTTGTGAGGTCTCTTAGGATGTTGTTGTCATAAATAATACTCTTTAAAGGTTTTTACCACCTAATGGAGACCAAGTGCTTTCTGTGCTTTGCTTTATTAACTCTTCATAGCAAACCAGGGTAGCGACTGTCACCATCCCCATCTTGTGCTGAGGCAGCAGGGGCCTAGAATGAGGTGAAAAAACTTTTTGTGGCCTCTTAGCCAGCATGCAAACTCGGTTCTGTGGATTCTATAGCTCATGCTTTTAACAGTGGCAGATCCTTGTCATTTAATCCTTTAATTCTGGTAACATTACATGAGTGTGTAGAATTTTTTTAACCTCATGGAAGTGAGAATGTCTTACAGTTGTGATCAGATGTTATGTAATAAGGACAAGTGAGTCAAGCTCTGTGATATCCAGGAAGGAGCTCCCAATACATTAAAGATTGCTGAGATTTGATTACCCCTTTTTAAAATGAATTCCATACTGCTACTTTTCAGCAAAACTGTATCATTGATACCAAGATGGTTAATATTTTCTAATAAGCTGGATTTAACATTTTTAAAGTACGAGGGGAAGGGAACAAGTACGTTAGAGATATTTTTATTTTTGTTTTTGTTTTTTTGAGACAAGGTCTCACCATCACCCAGGCTGGACTGCAGTGGCATGAACATGCATCACTGCAGCCTTGAACTCCTCAGCTCAAGTGATCTTCCTGCCTCAGCCTCCCAAGTAGCTGGGAACACAGGCGTGTACCAACACATCCGGCTAATTTTTTTTAAAATTGCAAAATATTATGCAAACCTACTTTGTTACAGAAACAAATATGCACACACTAGGTCTTATCCTAGTCAAGAATTTTTTTTTTTTTTGGTAGAGATGAAGTATCACTATGTTACTCAGGCTGGTCTCAAACTCCTAGGCTCAAGTGATCCTTTGCAGCCTCCCAAAGTGTTGGAATTACAGGTGTGAGCTATATTTCTTTTTTCTTTTTTTTTTTTTTTGAGACAGAGTTTTGCTCTTGTTGCCCAGACTGGAGCGTGATGACGTGATCTTGGCTCACTGCTGCAACCTCTGCATCCCAGGTTCAAGCGATTCTCCTGCCTCAGCCTCCCGAGTAGCCGGGATTACAAGCATGAGCTACCATGCCTGGCTAATTTTGTATTTTTAGTAGAAACAGCGTTTCTCCATGTTGGTAAGGCTGGTCTCGAACTCCCAGCCTCAGCCTCCCAAAGTGCTGGGATTACAGGCATGAACCACCACGCCTGGCCTATTTATTTAACACACTAGGATGAGACCTAGTGTGCGCATATTTGTTTCTGTGAGAAAGCAGTTTTGCCTAGTATTTTGGTGTCTGTTATGCTCATGAAGGGTATGTCATTTTCCCTTTGAATTTGTAATTGGTCCCTATGAGGTAAGTCACAGTACTTAAAGTGAAATGGGCTTCAAAGGTGGAATATGAAGTGTCCTTATCCTTAGCTTGCTAATTTGTCTTTATTCAGCTACAGAAAATATAAATACTTTAATCTGGGATACTTAAAACATGGAACTACAGTGTAAAGGTAGCCAGAGCTGGCCTCTCTCAGGTCCAGAGGCTGGCCGCATCCCTGAAGACAGGTACTCACTCGGTGCTCCAGAGACCCGGGACCCCCAGTTGCAGTCTTTTCAGGAGAGCATTTTACAGTTTCTCTGCTTAACCCTATGGAGTATTTTATCTTGATGTATTCTAGTAAATGCCTTAATTTGATGGAATTGGATACAAAATTGACATATCTTTTAATAGGAATGTTTTGTATCTTTATAACTCTTTCTGAGGACCACATAGTCCTGTACATAATAGTGGTTTAAGTATACATAATTTGAAGTGCAAGTCACTCCGACTTACAAACCATATCACAGCAAGAAAAACCTTTATTTTAGCTTAGTCCTACCAGTCTTGCCAGTGTCTCTTCAGGGACCATATTCACTTGACTTGATGTTGAGATTGCACACTTTTAATTTATCAGGTAAACAGGTGTTTATTGCACACTTATTATGGGCTTAGTTCAAGGTTTTTCCCTGTGGAAGAGACAAAGGAAGTACAGCCCCCAATTAAGAATGGATTGGTTTCTAAATGATTGGGAAGCTGAATCCAGAATCTGGAATGTAGTGCCCAACAATGTAATGAATGACGCTTGATTGTCCAGGTTAGTCCACGAGGCATCATCAATTCCTAGTGTGGTTCATCCTTACCAATGTCTAAGGCTCCTGTTAGCATTGAGATACAAAAGAAAAGCAGGGGAAACTTTCTTCTGTTGGGAAAAGCAGCAAAGGAGAAAGGACTTACAGAGTGCCTACATAAATTGGTTATGAGTAACACATAAACAAGGAACAACAAATTGCAGAAGGCTGCAGCAGGCCTCTGAGGAGGAAGGTTTCCTCATGCCTCATGTTCCAGTGCAGGGTGACCTAGGTTCTGTTACCATAAACATTGGGCTCAAGGACGTAAAACCCCATTGTAGCACTATGACATAACCAGACTTGTAGGCTCCTTGTAAGGCCTGCATTCCATCAGCTGCACGTAGATAATTGGCTAAAGATAACCACATGTTCTTGTCCTGTGAAACTCCGAAACCACCACTGTTATCAATACTTAGCCTGATACACCAGTTCCAGCTCACTGATTCACTTCTGGCTCACTAATTTACTCCACCATCACGTCACCCACTCCCCACCATTACTCTACCCCTACCCTGTAGATCAAAGTGATTGTAATCAATAGTGTGGATGATCAGAGCTGAGGGCCTTCACTGCCTCCTCCAGAGTAATAAGTGATGGCCCCCTGGTCCCACTGTCTCTCTTAATCTGTCTTTTTCTCATTCCTTTGTTGCCACCAAACTCAGCGTACCCATGGGTGATGTAGGGCTGGCTCCCTACATTCTGGTGCCCAATGTGGGGCTCATGGATCCCTACATTCTGGCACCCAATGTGTGAGGCTCATGGATCCCTACACTTCTGCCTTTCTGGATAAGCTCACCCCTTCTTCAGTGCCTTCCTGCTGGGGTTCCCCATGTCCTCCAGAGGCACCAGCTGCTTCCCCTGTGCTTCCCCAACCCAGCAAAACTCTCCTTTTCTCTCTGTAGCAGATCTCAGTTAGATGTTAGTATGTAAGTATTGTGATTTAACTAATTCATACTAACATGTGCATAACTGATAATTTCCTTAGTCTTCCCAGAGGCATTTGCATTATTAAAATACTTATTAAATGCATATTAAGTCAAGCAAGGGTAGATTATTGAGTACATAAGATAAAGTAAAATAAAAGATTAAGACCATGCAGGGGCAGTTGCGTTGGGGCTATAGGATCACCCTGGAGGCAGAACAGCCCTAAGAGGACCTTGTTCCCTGGGGCTAGCTCTCCAAAGCCCACCCTACTTCTCATCACTTCTTTCCTTATACTGTTTTTAAACTTGTGGGTTCTGTGTTAACATGGTGATGGCAGCAGCAGAAGCTCCATTGGTTGAGGTGAGGTTTGGGGAGGACCAGGGACTGGCTGAGGTCATCCATGACTGATTTTAGGTTTGAGTTACATATATGCCAGATAGTAATAAACATAGGGACTGTCTATATAAGGCAGGATCACTGACTAAAGAACAAGACAAAGGTATAGCACCAGTAGTGACCAGAAATCATGGAATCGTTCAGCAATTCAGATCCTGTTTGTTAGTGGTGAAGCAGGATACCTGGTTCCTGGCTTCATCCTCGGTTTATAGTCTAGTCAGGTAAATAGATCTTAAGTAAATAATTACACTAAAAACAAGATCAGGCCAGGTGCAGTGGCTCATGTCTGTAATCCCAGCACTTTTAGAGGCTGAAGCGGATAGATCACTTGAGGTTAGGAGTTCAAGACCAGCCTGGCCAATGTGGTGAAACCCTCATCTCCACTAAAAATACAAAAATTAGCTGGGCTTGGCAGCTACTCATGAGGCTGAGGTTGCAGTGGGCCAGGATTGTGCCACTCCAGCCTGGGCAACAGAGTGAGACTCTGTCTCAAAAAAAATAAAAATTAAAAAATAAGTAAATAAAACATTTTAAAAAATGAGATCATTACACATTTCTCTACCTGCTGTGGTAGAAAAGCAAAGAACATCATGAATAATTATAGCCCGGGGCCTGATTGAGCTGGGCTGGGGGTGGCTTCTCTGAGGGAGACACTTTCAGCCTAGACATGATCAAGGCTGGGTCAGCCAAGCGACAAGGGTGTGGGCCCAGGGCATAGGAGAGCATTTCAGGAAAGATATGTGGTGTGCAAGGCCCTGGGGAGGAAACACTCTCAGTGCCTTTGAAAAGTTGCTGGTGAGTCTCGAAGAGGGAGAACGTGCAGGTGCTGGAGGGGGGCCTTGGAGAGGCTGGGAGGCAGCTTTGTCCCACAGGCCTCGCAGGCCACGTTGTGGGGGTGGAACCTGAAAGGCATGAGGTCTGACTTTAGGAATTTTAAGCAGGGGAGCAACAGGTTCTACCATGTGGCCCTGACCATGTGTGTAATTGGGACTTGGAGAAGGGAATCAATTCAGATCTGAAGGGAGCAGAAGGGGTGGTTGCCACACAGTGTCATTTAGGGGTGTCCAGAAGGGCCCCTGCCCAAAAATGTCTTTCCAGCCATCCCTGACAGTGTCTAAAATCCTATCATTGAACTTTATGTCCTTTAAAACATGGATCCTCTGACAGCCAAGCAGGATCAGACAAAATTGCCACATAATATTTAAAAATTTTGTCAGGCCAGGCACCATGACTCATGCCTGTAATTCCGGCAGTTTGAAAGGCTAAGGCAGGGCAGATAATTTGAGCTCAGGAGTTTGAGACCAGCCTGGGCAACATGGCAAAACCCTATCTCAGGCCGGGCGCTGTGGCTCACACCTGTAATCCCAACACTTTGGGAGGCTGAGACAGGCAGATCATTTGAGGTCAAGAGTTCAAGACCAGCCTGGCCAACATGGTGAAACCCCATCTCTACTTTAAAAAAAATACAAAAATTAGCTGGACATGGTGGTGGGCACCTATAATCCCATCTACTTGGTGAGGCAAGAGAATCACATGAACCTGGGAGCTGGAGGCCACAGAGAGCCAAGATTGAGCCACTGCACTCCAGGCTGGGCGACAGAGCGAGACTCCATTTCAAAAAAAAAAAAAAAAAAGCCAGACATGGTGGCATACGTCTGTTGTCCCAGCTACTCTGTAAGCCAAGATGGGAGGATCACTTGAGCTTGGGAGGTTGAGGCTGCAATGAGCCGTGATTGTGCCACTGCACTCCAGCCTGGGCATTGGACCCTATCTCAAAAATAAAAATAAAAATAAAATTTTTTTAGACCTCCAGCCTTCCTTTTAAATAAAGTATCTCTCCTCTCCCCCTAGCATCTCTTCTGTCTTCAGATGCCCAGGACTCATATATCAGTCTCTAAATCAACACCTGATTTCAAGGGAGGTTCTGTCAGATGCGACTTATGTGAACTTTATGATGCAATTTTGAATCAGTCTGTTGCCTTCTCCCAGGATATAACATGTGGCTGATTGTAACTCCAGCTGCTTATTGTGATAAAAGGAATTTGTTGACTCTCGCAACAGAGCCATGCAGAGGTGGGATTGGCTTGGTATAATTTGATTGGCCCCTGGCCGCAGGTCTCTGGTGCTCTTTCAGCCTGCCCGCTGTCGGTTGTGATCTTGGACTGACTGCCCCCAAGGATGCCGCACGGACTACAGCGGCTCGCACCTCACACCTGTAACCTCACCAACCTGAGCTGGAAGTTCTGCTCTGCTCAGGACGGCCACAAGCCCTTGGCTTCTCGCTAAGGTTGTGGGACACCCCTGAGCCAATTATTAGGGCCACGAGTATCTAATAATCTGAGAAGTAGTCACTGGGGGCATCCTGCTGATTGGTAGAGCATAACCTCTGGAGCTGTGGGTGGGATCCTTGCCTCCCAAATCACAGGGACCCTGGAGACCAAGAATGGGCACAAGGTCGAGTCAGCTCTAGGGAAGCACCAAACAACACTGACAGCATAGGGATATTTGTAATTTAAGCCTTATGTCTGTTTAATATTAAAGAAATGTGGCTGGACACGGTGGCTCATGCCCGTAATCCCAGCACTTTGGAAGGCCAAGGCAGGCAGATCACTGGAGGCCAGGAGTTTGAGACCAGCCTGGGCAGTATGGAAAAACCCTGTCTCTACCAAAAAAACCCTAAAAAACAAAAACAAAAATTATCTGGGCATATTGATGTGCACCTGTAGTCCCCAGCTACTACTTGGGAGGCTGAGGTGGGAGGATCAGTTGAGCCCAGGAAGTCAAGGCTGCAGTGAGCCATAATTGCACCACTGTACTCCAGCCTGAGTAACAGAGTGAGACTCCATTTGAGAAAAAGAAAGGAAGGAAAGGAAAGGGAAGGGAAAGGAAAGGAAAAAAGAAATAAAAGGGAAAAGGAGAAAGAAATGTGGATATCAGCAAACAAATGGGAGAGCAATTGTTTTTAGGGTAGACCGTTGGGCCATCCAACAGTTCCTGAACCTTGTGCTTCCTGTACTAGTCTTGCCCATGGCACTCATTCATATAATCACTGATTTGTTAGTATGGCTTGGTTATGCAGTTATTTTTGCCTCTGAAATACTCCTGTGTTAAAGGGCGCGCATTTGAGCTTGGTAGTCTGGGACATTTAAAATAGGCCAAGTGTGTGGGTGTTGGAGATGGAATTCAATAAAGATGTAGATTCTATTTGTTTAGAACAATTATGCATTATTTAGAACTAGTTATTTAAAAATTAAATAGTGTTCCTCTTTGGTTATATTAGAATAATTTTATAAACAAGCTTGAGAGAAGTGGAAGAAGATGCATTTAACGGTTATTGGTTAAAGAAAAGTTTGATGATCTTTTGTTCTCTGTCTTATCTAAGTTTAAAGAGTTTTAAAAATTCATAATGAATTTTCAGTTTTAAAAATATTGGAATTTTTTTTTAGCTTTTGCTTAAGTAGTACAGGGTGTATTGAATTCTTCAGAAATACTTCAAAATCAGGCAAAATGTGTAGCATCTCCAATTTTTTATTCTAGGTCTTTTTTTCCTAGATCAACTGTATTCATTAATATTCACAGATATATGAACATAAAATGAGCATATGCAACCCCATCAACAAACATTTATCATGTGCAAGGTGCATCCCCATTGCTGCAGATACAGAGAAGTAGAAGGCACACTTCCTTTCTTCAGGGAACAGCATATGATCTCTTTGGGAAGAAAAGCAAATACATGGAAAATGAAAAGTAGCAGTTCATTCACTGCCTAGTGGCAGCAGGCAAACCAACAGTGAGTTCAGAAAAGGGGGAACAGTTGCTGGAGTGAGAGGAGAAAGCCTGCAGAGGATGGGAGAAACTCAGATGTTGGCAAGGAAGGGGAAAACATCCCAGGTGGTCAAACAAGTTTGCTTTTGCAATTGCATTTCATTTTATTTTTCTTGAAATTATAGAGCATGTTGCATAATTCCAAGATTTTCTTTATTGTGTAATATTTCCTGTAGAATTGTTAGGAGTTGGTCATATAGATCACTTCTGACCACTTGCGTATTGTCCAAAGTTTCTGTAATGATTTCCTATTATTATTTCAGAATTGTTTTATAATGCTATAATGTAATGTAATTCTAAATTTCTTTTGTAATGTTGAAAGTATTAGATTATAATTAAGGTATTAGGAAAGTATCAGTAATTATATAACTTCAGAAATATTGGGACAACTTCTTATTTAGCTAAATAGCTTAAAGTTGTTTCATCTACATCAAACTTATCCAACCCACATCTTCGGTGACCAGGACAGCCTTGAGTGTGGCCCAACATAGATTTGTAAACTTTTTAAAAACATTATGAGATTTTTTTAAAGCTCATCAGCTATTGTTAGTGTCTTTTCTGTGTGGCCCAAGACAATTCTTCTTCCAGTGTTACTCAGGGAAGCCAAAAGATTGTTCTACATAGTGATTATTTTGCAGCATCTTGGTATGTTCAGAACTATTACTCGCTGTTGTCTTTTAGCTTGACCCATTCAGACGTGAGAATTTCAGAAAACTGAACCCGACTATCATCAAGTTGGCAGAGTTCTTAGCTGGCTTTCTTTAACATTGAGTTGTTGGATTATTCTTAGTTTAATAAATTTAGGATTAAACCTAAAATTTTCCATTTCATATTATTTCTTCCCTTTTAGTTATTTCCTGTCCTTTACTCTTCATTTTTTTCCTCACCAAACCTGTGAACTCCCCTAGTTGGCTGTGAATTCCTTTTAGACAGAGATTATTAGCTCCCTGGAGCTTTGGATGGTGCTTGGCACATAGAAGATGCACATTAAATGCTCAGTAAATATATGGAAACATTTTACATATAAGTAGAAAGAGATAATGCAGAGGAAATTAGATATAAGTACTTAGGTGTAATTTTAATTTTACATATGATTTTGAACAATCTATCTTCTTATAGCAGCTTCCTGCTAGTTTTACCTAACCCAGAGCTAACTTGGTCTTATGTCCTCCAGGAGGTAAGATTTAGAAACCTACTAAAGTGCTTTCGGGCATCAGTTATTTTGTAAGACAGACTTGTTATCTATGATACATTAACATGTTTGATGAGGTGAATGCTCACATTTTATAAGACTGTTTGTTCCTCTTCTGCATAATTAAGTTCTTTTCAGAACAACTTATGTATTGTAATTCTATGTGTGTATTTCAGACTAGTCAACACAACTCAAATTTGATCATGATTACTAGCTTTTCAAAGTCATCCTTCATTTCCCACCAGGTAGCTTCCTGTCAGAATTCATTTCCCATTTGGAAAGTATCTCTCTGACCCACAGTTTTCTGGACACAATTCATCCTTCACATGTGTGAGACTGCCCATTGTCATCAATCCTCAGCTCCTCAGATGCCAAAAAAATTCCTCTATATTCAGAGTGATAAAATCTATCAAAAGTGTTAGAGGCAAGAAAACTAACAAAAATGTTTAAAAGATTTTGTTCCAGTGATTCTTCTAATTAAAAAATGCTCTTAATATCTGTTTCTGTTATTACTGTTGAAAAAATTAAAGTAATAACGGTTACAGTTGAAACAGGACGTGTTTTTTATTTTCTTTCCATCTTTATATAATTAAAAGTGAACTTTGGCAGAGCTGCAATATAATTCAATTCAATTTAGCAAACATTTATGGAGAACCGTCTGCTGGTCCTGCAATACCATGGTTTATGTAAGAACTGACTTTTAGTTGCCGCAAGTGTGAGAGAGTGTGATCCAGATGTGACTGCTGAGGAAACTAAAATTCACTGTGGGAGGAGATTAGGTCAGGAAAGATTCATCCAAAAAGGAATTTCATGTTGAATTTTGGACAAAGAATTAAATTTGGTTTGTGTCTTAGTCTGTTTTTTGTTGCTATAACTGAATACCTGAGACTTGGCAATTTATAAAGAAAAGAAATTTATTTCTTACAGTTCTAGAGGCTGAGTAGTCCAAGAACATGGCACCAGCATCTGGGGAGGACCACCTTGCTGCATCATAACATGGCAGAAAGCATCACATGGAGAGATGGCAAGAGTGTGTATGTCAGCTCAGGTCTCTCTTCCTATTTTTATAAAGCCACCAGTCCTCTCATGGAGTCCCCACCCTCATGATCTTATGTAATCCTAATTACCTCCCCAAAACCCCCATTTCCAGTCAGTTTATGAATTTGGGGATTCAGTTTCCAACACATGAAATTTGGGGGACACAAACCACAGCAACTTGCAAAAGGGAGTGACATTGCAGGTAAGGGCTTTTGGGATTGGGTTCAGCAGGGCATGCACTGATTCTTGGGCAAGGAAGGGACATGATGAGAAAGGTCTTCATCTGTTTGCAGGCTGCAGCAGATACCAGAGAACTAAGTAACTGACCAAGGCTTACTTGATGAGGTCTTATTTCTAGGGTAAAAAGGAGGTAGACATGTGAGGGCAAAGTCAAATCTTAGAAAGGGAAGGTCAAATCTTAACACAGAATCAGGTAGCCTCAGTAGCTTATTGGATATTGGGAATCAATGTGTGAAGAGAATTGTCAAGGTTAGTTCCAAGGACAGAGAGCCTAGGTGAGTAGGGAATCATGATGTCATATTAGTATAAATGGATGATTAGAAACAGAATTGTAATAGGCAGAGGCTTTAGAGGATGTCAGTGGTTAGGAGGAAAGCCAGAAAAGCAATGTCAAAGGAGAACTGGGAACTTAATTTCATGGAAACAAAGAGAAGACAGTGTGTTAAGATGACAAGAACAGAAAAGTCAAGAAATGAGAGGTCTGAGTTTGATTTTGTTTAGGAGGATAAAATGTTGACCTTTAAGTAGCTTCAGAAAAGTGGTGGAAGTGGGTACCAGATGGCAAAGACCCTGAAAAGGGAGAAGAGTTTGTGTTACTGGGGAGACTGTAAAACAAGATCCTTCAGTCACTTCAATAAACCCCTTTGAAGGAAATTCACTCCTTAACTGACTAGCGTTATGTTACAAAATGCCAGTATATTATTAATACCTGGAGATTTAAAATGTACCTGTTTTCACATTGTAACCCAGAAACATTATTTTTACAAACCATTTGGAAATAATAGTTTGATATTCTTTGATTCCACTCTTTTAGAATTTCACGTATCCCTCTCCAAGATTTATTTCTGGGTCATTGATTCAGATTCCAAAACTAGTATTTTCTATAAGCTTATTTTATGCCTAGTAGAGTTTAAATTCAAACGTTTTCTAACAGTAGCAACTGAAATAGCTTCAAAGACATTTTTCACATCCACCTTACTTTTTCTTGGTTGATTATATCTTTTTGAAAACACCCCAGATTGAAAGCATGTGAGGTAATATGCCTATAGTAACAACACAAGCTCTTTAGAATAGTTGGGAAATGTACTTTGGCCTTGTTCTGGCTCCTGAAGACATTTTTTTTTTTTAAGATGAAGTTTTCACTCTTGTCACCCAGGCTGGAGTGCAATGGTGTGATCTTGGCTCACTGCAACCTCCACCTTCTTGGTTCAAGAGAGTCTCCTGCCTCAGCTTCCCAAGTAGCTGGGATTACAGGTGCCCACCACCACGCCCAGCTAATTTTTGCATTTTTAGTAGAGACGAAGTTTCACCATGTTGGCCAGGCTGGTCTCAAATTCCCGACCTCAGGTGATCCACCCACTTTGGCCTCCCAAAGTGCTGGGATTATAGGCATGAGCCACCATGCCCAGCCCTGTAAGACATCTTTTAGTCATAAGAGGAGCCAATAAAGGAAAAAGTACCTTAGAACTAGAGTCATAGGACCTAGGTTCTGTTCTGTCCTTTGGGGCATGACTGTGAGGAGGTCAACATCTAGAGTTTCTCAGCAATGAAATGAGAAGACTGTATCAGAGGGCCAGTTTGGTCTCATTCAAGTAAGAAAGCTCAGAATGCATGGCTATACTGTGTATTCTGTCTTTCACTAATCAAGCCTACTGCATGTTGTGACTCCACATTTGCAGACGTGATCAGGGTGTTCCTCATGCGCTTTCCTCTCCCTGTATCCTCTGCCTATGATGGAACAGCCTTACCTCTCCCTTCATGTGCCCGACACTCTTATCCTTCTAACCTCAGGTTACCTGCTTTTTGGCATACAGTGGCATCCCTGGCACCTAGCACCTCTGGCACAGCTCAGGTGCTCCGTAAATATTTGATGACAGAGTGAATGGACTGAGTTATATTATTGTCCACACTGGTGGTTCTCCACACTGACTGAGCATCAGAAACAGAGATGTCCAGGCCCCACCCCCCTGCCTTTGGCATTTGAGTTTCTAGAAATGGACCTGTGCATTCCTATTGTAAAATCCTGCCACAGGTCATGCTCGTGTGAGAAACACTAGGCTACCCTCTGCCAGTGCCTTGAAGATGCAGACTGTAGTTTCTGTCATTTCATTCCCATTCTAATTCTGGCAGAAATTAGATATACAAAAAAATATTTGTGAATAAGAGAATTTAACTCTAGAGAAAAGTAATAAATAAAAAATGAGAGGAAAATGCCCTTTCTTCTGTTTGCAGATATAACACCTTGGACCTTTAAAGACTAATTCACATTACCCATACCAAGTTATAATTTTAAATAAGTGAAATTATATAAGTACCCAAACCACCAGATCTGATAAAATTCAGAACTCATTGTTATCTAATAATTTTGGCTAGGACTACGGTACTTTATTTGCCTGATTTTTACAGTTTTGTGATAAGATATTTGCTTTCATTATTGCTGCCTTACCATAGGTCTTATTTTAAATTTTTTTTTTTTTTTGAGACACAGTCTTACTCTGTTGCCAGGCTGGAATGTAGTGGCACGATCTCGGCTCACTACAACCTCCACCTCTCGGGTTGAAGCGATTCTCCTGCCTCAGCCTCCCAAGTAGCTGGGTCTACAGGTATGCGCCACCACACCCGGCTAATTTTTGTATTTTTAGTAGAGATGGGGTTTCACCATGTTGGCCAGTCTGGTCTCGGTCTCCTGACCTCATGATCCGCCCACCCCGGCCTCTCAAAGTGCTGGGATCACAGGGGTGAGCCACTGTGCCTGGCCTAAATTGTTTCTTAATAAGTCACAACCCATCACTCTTCTTTGAGTCAAGAATGCTAGTATTTTAAACTACGGTTTCTTTCTTTGGGTGGAGGGATGTGAAGCGTTTAATAAAGGATAACTAGTGGGAACTTTTGGTGTTGTCTCACCACCCACACTTATGTATGTTGTGTTTCTGTGCTCCAGAGAAAGTGATTACAATAATTGTTGTTTAACTAACAAAACTATGCTATCCTGAATACAGAAACCTCATCACTGGCCAGGCGCAGTGGCTCAAGTGGGAGGCCAAGGCGGGCAGATTGCTTGAGCCCAGAAGTTGGAGACCAGCCTGGGCAACATAGGGAGACCCTGCCTCTATACACACACACACGCACACACACATACACACACACGCACACACAAGTTAGCTGGATGTGGTGGTACACACCTATAGTCCCAGCTACCTGGGAGGCTAGGGTGGGGGGATTACCAGAGCCCAGGAGGTGGAGACTGCAGTGAGCCATGATCACGCCACTACTCTCCAGCCTAGGGGACAGAGTGAGACCTTGTCTAAAAACAAAACAGAAAACTCTTCATCGTTAATAGTCTGTTGGTCTGTTGACTTGCATTTTAGTTATCTGTGGCTGAGTAACACATTTCCCTGAAACTCAGCTGATTAAAACAATAAACATTTAGTATCTCTCCAGTATCAGGAATCTGGGAGTGGCTTTGCTGTGTAGTCTTAGTTCATGTCCTCTCATGAAGTTACAGTCAAGGCATTGGTCATCTGAAGGCTTTCGAGGTGGCTCAGATGCCTGGCAAGCTAGTGCCTGTCTGCAGGAGGTGTCAGTTTCTCACCACGTGGCCCTGTCATCAGGGCAGCTTGAGTGTCTTCACCACACGGCAAGAGAGCCAGGAGAGGGAGAGCCAGGAGGAAGCCCCAGTGCCCATGCTTAGGGGGAAGACTGTCAGGCTCCACTCTTGAAGGGAGGAACACCAAAGCATTTGTGGACATAGTTTAAAACTGCCACAACCTGTACCATTAGATTCTGTTTGCTACCTTGGATGCTTTGTCCAGGGTTTGTTTGAAAGCATCTGTGATCCAAGTTATTTATTTAGTTTCTTCTCCACAAGTAGAAGCTGGGTATCAGAATTTCTGGTTTCCACTTTATTATAATTTCTGGGGTCTACTTCCTTTTTATTCTCTTATATAAGATAATGAGATACAGTAGTAAAAAATCATGAAATCTTAGAATAAAAAGATACCATTTTCTCTCTGCACGCCAGACTACAAACTTTCCTGTCTAGACTGTAATTCAGAACTTATCGTTTCTGAGAAGCCTTCTTATTGAAGGTGGGAAGAAATTTAAGAAAGCTGCCCAGTTTCTAGATGAACTGATGAGCGCCAATTCCACAGCATTCACGTAGGATTAGGCTCACTGCAACCTCTGCCTCCGGGTTCAAGCAATTCTCTGCCTCAGCCTCCCAAGTAGCTGGGATTAAAGACACCAGCCACCACGCCCAGCAAATCTTGGTATTTTTAGTAGAGATGGGGTTTCACCATCTTGGCCAAGCTGGTCTTGAACTCCTGACCTTGTGATCCACCCACCTTGGCCTCTCAAAGTGCTGAGATTACAGGGGTGAACCACTGCGCTGGTGATTTTTTTATATGAACTTTCAGGAAGAAAAAAAGACCAGGTCAGAAGCCCAAATAGGGGGTTAAAAAAATCAACCCAAAGGCATTTATTAAGTGAGTCAGTTATCAAGAACTGTGTTTTTACATAATTATCTCTTTCAAGTAAGTTCTCTTTCGATTCTTCACCTTCCAACCAGTCTTTCCTCCTTCCGTGCCTCATGTTTATAGCACTCTTTAGTCTGTATCTGTTTTTCACTCGACTGAGAGTGCCTAAAGGGCAAAGCTGTGAAATGCATCCTTGAATCCAGATGAGCAAGGCCCTTAGTTGATTTTTATTGTTTGTTGTTGAATTTAATAAGCCTGTAAGTAAATATCATTATCTTCTTTTTCTCTGTAAGAAAGATAACACTCAGAGGATTGGGAAACTTGACTGCAGCCCATAGTTAGTAAGTGGCAGAGTTTGAGATTCAAAGCCAGGTCTGTATTTTCTGCTTCAGTTCAGATGCTCTCAGGAGAACTCCAGGAGGGAACTGTGTTGGGAGCCCCAAGTACTATCCTTGCAGTTCTCAGCTAGGAGAAATTACTTAGGAGGCACTTCTGTGTTTGCCCAGAATGAATCACTGTATTTTAAGAGACTGCCAAAAGGAAACGGTCTGTTGATTGGATCAAAGGGTCTGGAAAATAAGCTGGCTTTTGCAAACCACATATCCGATAAATGTTAATATCTAAAATTTATAAAGAACTCATACAACTCAATAGTAGAAAAACAAATAGCTCAATTTAAAAATGGGCAAAGGTCCTAAATGGACATTTCTTCAAAGAAAACATAAAAATGGCCACCAGGTATATGAAAAGGTGCCGAGTATCGTTAATCATAGGGGAAAAGCAAATCAAATCACTGTTAGATGCCACCTCACACCTGTTAGGATGGCTATCATCAAAAAGTGAAAAGATAACAAATATTTGCAGAGGTGTGGAGGAAAGGGAACTCTAGTAGACTGTTGGGAATGTACTTTGCTACAGCCATTATGGAAATCAGTATGGAGATTTCTAAAGAAATTCAAAATAGTCAGGGCACAGTGGCTCACACCTATCATCCCAGCACTATGGGAAGTCAAAGAGGGCAGATTGCTTGAGCTCAGGAGTTTAAGATCAGCCTGAGCAACATGGTGAAACTCATTCTCTATAGAAAAAATACAAAAATTAGGCAGGTGCGGTGGCGCATGCTTGTAGTCCCAGTTATTTGGGGGACTAAGGCAGGATGATCGCTCAAACCCGGGAGGCGGGGGTTGCAGTGAGCCAAGATTGTGCTGCTGCACTCCAGCCTGGGTGACAAAGCAAGAACTTGTCTCAAAAAAAAAAAAAGAGAAATTAAAAATAGAACTACCATACGACTCAGGAATTCCTCTTCTGGGAATATACCCAAAGGAAATAAAATCACCACTTTGTAAAGATATCTGCTGATTATTGCAGCATTATTCACAATAACCAACATATAGGAACAACCTGAGTGTCCGTTGCTGGACAAATGGTTAAAGAATGTGTACAATGGAATATTATTCAGCCTTAAAAGTGATCCTGCCAGTTGTCACCACATGGATGAACCTGGAGGGCTTTATACTAGGTGACATAAGCCAGACACAGAAAGCCGAATATTGCACGATCTCACTTATAGGTGGAATCTAAAAAATAAACAAAAGCCCAATAAAATATACAGAGAGAATAAAACAGTGGTTACCAGGGCTGTGGGGACATGATAAGAAATGGGGAGATACAGGTCAGAGGATACAAAGTAGTAGACGTGTAGGATGAACAAGCCCAGAGGCCTCATGTACAGCATGAGCGCTACGGGTAATAAAGTTGTGATGTATTTGGGATTCATGCGAAATGAGTAGATTTTAGCTACTTTTGCCACAAAAACAAGAAAATGGGTACTGTGCAATAGTTAGTTGGGATACGTTAATTTGCTTCGCTATAGTAATCATTTTGCTGTCAATATATATCCCATAACATCATGTTGTACACCTTAAATATACATGGTACAGTGTATTCATTTATGGTTTGTGACAGTCTCACTCTGTTGTCCTGGCTGGAGTGCAGAGGCACGATCATGGCTCACTGCAGCCTCAACTTCCCAGACTCAAGCAATCCTCCTACCTCAGCCTCCCAAGTAGCTGGGACTACAGGTGCACACCACCCTGCCCAGTTAATTTGTATATTTTTTGTAGAGATGGGGTTTCACCATGTTGCCCAGGCTGGTCTTAGACTTCTGGGCTCAAGTGATTCTCCTGCCTCCACCTCCCAAAGTGCTGGGATTACAGGCATGAGCCACCGTACCTGACCTAATGTTTATTTAAAAAAAAAAAAAAAAAAAGAAGAAGAAGCTGTCCTATTCAGGCTACAAAAGAATTTTTGGTATTACCCGATGTTCTTCATTATGTAAATGAGACACTAAAAATTCCTCACTCCTAAAGTGCTAAGGGAAAGTCCGCTTTATTCTTTCTCGTTTTTCCAAGGATTCTGACCTGCATGATACAGGAATTGAACATGGTATTTAGATAGGAAGTTGGAGCTCAGTAAATGAGGAGATTGTGTATCAAACCCCCAACCAAGCTACTGAGACTTCCTGATCACTCTTAACAGGCCCTATTGCAAGAGTCTAGGCCCTAAGCTAAGCTAGTGGTATGCAAGCAGCTACATTCAAATGATATTTCATGTCTAAATCCACAGGATCATGGTGATAAGATGCATGGTGGAGGGACATGGAGAAGTTGAGGAGGCCTGGGAGCCTGAGTGAATGGTGGCTTCATTCAGTAAGGCAGGGGACAGGGGAGGAGGAGCATGTATGGGGTTCACTGTGGTGGCAATTTGGGCTGTGTATTCAAGTATTTAAGGCATCTTTTGGACAATCAGGGAAGGTATTTTATCAAGAAATGTGCATTGAGTTTAGACTGCTCCATGAAAGAAGAGTTGTTTCAGGATATCTGGGAGACAGCTGGTTCGTAGGGATGTATCTGATGATGTCCAGTTCATGGATTGCTGGTACTGTAAAGAGCCGACTGCTGCCAAGGTCTTTCTCGGCTGTGTGCAACTTTGTTGGGAATCTCTGCTGCTGTCTTTATAGCTCAGTGTACTGGATGAGGAGGGGAGCAATGGGCAGCCTCTTGCTAGTGGAGGTGGAGAGGAGCTACCACATTGCCCTGTAGGATGCGGGCCCCTCTCTCTGCCCAGCTCTCCTATGGGCCATTACATGGAGCTTGCTTCTACTCATTATGATTTGGCAATCTTAAATGCCTCTTTTAAAAAAAAAGTCTCTGTATCTGCTTTGAGATGTCATTCAGTTTTTATTTTTATTTTTTGAGAGAGACAACCACAAATTCATGCTCTGTCTTCTTGGGAGAAATACCTCTAGTAAAACTATAGCTTGGCTTTTTCTGTATGGGTGTTGATACAGATGGTTGTAATGAGACCTCTCTAATTAAGCACTTGCTATCTGACTCTGAATCATTTTAGATGTGCTGGTGCTCTCGCTCGCTCGCTTTCCCTTTTTGATTCAAAGAGTTGTCCTGCGATGTAACACATTTAGCTGTTATTATAGTGTATAAACTTTCCATTTTTTTCATTTGTAGCTTATTCTTTTTTTTTGTGCTAATCTGAGAGCATAATTAAGATGTCTGACTTCAGTTCTTTCCTTACAAATATTGCCTAACTCTTCTGTCTTTAATTAACTGAAATCATTCCTATGTAAACAAATAACAATTGCAGATTGCACTACCTACATTCTTTTGTTGTGAGGATATAAGTACACCCTTGTTTGTTAAATTACAGTCTTTTACAGAAATTAGATGTGACATATTTTGTCATTTTGTATGATGCCATAGAAAACAAAGGATCACTTCTGTATTTTTATTCTTGGTATCTCTTTTATTTAATACTCATTTTAAGAGCCAGCATGACAGATGAAGTGAGGACAGGCTTTGGAGTCACACTGCCTTGAAAATCTCAGCCTCGCCACTTCCTAGTAGTGTGACTTTGGATAAATTGCTTAGGTACCTCTCTGTGCCTAGGCTTCTTGGTGCATGAAAGGAGAATGATGGTAATATTCACCTCACAGGATTATGGGCATTAAGTAACATAATGCAACTTACATCCTTAGCACAATGCCTGGCACATAGTAGGTACTCATTAAATGCAAACAATATATATTTTTATATAGTAGAAGAAGCTTTCTTAACCAACTCACCAGATTAAAGGAAGCTTCCAGACCCTATGCCGAGCAGTCCAATGGATGGCCATAACGTGGTGAACTGTAACTAGCTTCTCTCTAGTACGCTCACGCACTTCGACTCCAACTAGCTGAGTTTATTTGCTGCCAACCCTGTTTATGTTATTTGTTGTTTGTGTTCGTTCCCAAACCTATTTTTGCCAGTCGAACTTGTAATTGTAATTATGTAATTTAATTAAATATCAGGCAAACAGATAGAATATAAAAGTACAAAAAGAAAGCAGCTTTTTCCTGAAAATGAACGTTGAAGGCTATGGAAAGACTTAATAAACTATTACTCACTAAGGTACCTATAGGAGTCAAATTCGTAGAGACAGAAAGGAGAATGGTGGTGGCCAGGGTTTGGAGAGAAGGCAGGAATAGCAAGTTAGGGTTTAATGGGTACAGAGTTTCCATTTTCCAAGATGAGGAGAGTTCTGGAACGGGGACAGAGGACAGGAGATGAGGAGATAGTCCACTCACCACGATGGTTGCACAACAAGGTGAGTGGACTTAAAAATGGCTAAGGTGAGGCTGGGCACGGTGGCTCACACCTGCAGTCCCAGCACTCTGGGAGGCCAAGGCAGGTGGATTATCTGAGGTCAGGAGTTTGAGACCAGCCTGACTAACATGGAGAAACCCCATCTCTACTAATGATACAAAAAAAAAAATTAGCCGGATGTAGTGGCGCATGCTTGTAATCCCAGGTACTCAGGAGGCTGAGGCAGGAGAATCACTTGAACCCGGGAGGCGGAGGTTGCAGTGAGCCGAGATCACGCCAGTGCACTCCAGTCTGGGCAACAAGAGTGAAACTCCATCTCCAAAAAAAAAAAAGGCTAAGGTGGTAAATTTTATGTTATGTGTATTTTAATACAGTTAAAACTTTTAAAAATATGTCACATTAGCTGCAGATAAAATAGCTGTTAAAGATTGAGGTATGGGAGGAATAAAAAATCCAGAGAAAGTCCACATCTAGAGTGTTTCCCAGTGGTTGTTAAGTTTTCATACTCAGGAAACCAAGATAGGAGACTTATTTTAAGTTTAAAATTAAACACTTAAGTTATGTATGTGTCTTAGGCCAGGCTTCTGGGAAACAGACTCACAGATGGAGACTGAGGCCATTGGAACTTGTCCTCCTATGTTGATCAGACCTTGGATGTGGGCTGCTCCCCAGGGGAGGGGTATAACCTCGAACAAGGCAACTTCCTTGGCTGAGGGTGAGTCTCAGGAGGTTCTCAGCTGAGAACAGTCAGCAGATAACACTTCGGGCAGCTGGGGGAGCTGAGTGGTACCCCACGGCATCCACAACAGTGTGTCTCCATTTTGTGTGTGGTTTTCCCTTTATAACACACTTTTAAAGATTAACTGATTGACTTTTGGTGCAGATTGCTTCAAATAAGAGTATCTTCACTGCTTATGCATAATCTTCTGAAGGTCTCATTGTGTTTGATCTTCTTTGCACATGACAGTTGTCCCATTTATGATATAACAAGACTGTGTTCTCAAGAATCCTGTAAACTTGATCACAACTAATAAACGTGTGATGTGTTGGAAGTACAACTGATGTTAGCGCCTCTGTCCACTCCTAAATACTTTCCAGTATTTATTTTGAGATTCATGGAATCGACTTCAGGTTTTCTTTTTAAATTTCCAAAGACTCTTTTGGCATTCGATGGTATCCTTTGGCAGACTCTCCATTTTGGTACTAGAGGTCATCTTCCTTCCATGCCCTATGACCTGTAGGTCTCTATCTACGTGTTCTTCAGTGACTCTTCCATCTGCTGCAAATAACTGCCATCCCTCTTCCTGTTACTGTAGCCTTTTGCCTTAGACTCATGTCTCTTTATGATGATCCCAAGGCTCCTGACTTGAATGATGGCCAATCTCCAGGATGTCTGAATTTCATTTTGGGATATAGTCTTCCAATGCTTAAAACAGGAGCCCTGTTGATGTGGTTGTTTTGTTTATTGTTAAATCCAGATTTGTTTTCCGTTTCTCTCAGCTTGCTTTGCCCCAAATTGTGAATGCTAAAGGGGAAGTCTGAATCCCTTTGCCAGTGTGATCATAAATGTAGCACAGAGATCCTATGATTACCCTATAGTGTCTGTTTTCTTTGAGCATTTTAGCATGTGCTGACCTTTTAGTAAGAATACTATTCAATCTCATTTATGCTTAGCCCTTCATTTAGCCAAGTTTTGTTGTTTCCTTGGTTTCAAATTTTATCTCTTTATGTGAACTGGGAGCTGAAGCCTTTCATTTGACTTGTGATCTTATACATTCTGGAAGCTCATACATGTAATCGTGGAACAAATAAAGCAGCTGGAGGAAATCTTTTCTGAACAAAACCCAAGTGGGGCATTTGGGTGCAAGCCAAGATTTCAGCAGCTACAGAGAGAGATGTACAAAGGCTGCCTATATTACAAAGCCAACAAATCACTGCTGGCCAAATAGGAATGTCCTATAGGTAATGGCTGGATAGAGGGTAAGGGACCTTTACACATTTAATTACCTGACCACAAAATAAAGTGTGTACTGTAACCTTCCAAGGGCTCTCCACTAAGTTAATTCCTGTACTATAACTAAAGGTAGAGGAACACTGTAACTCCATAGATGAGCAACAAATTGGAATTGGAGTCTGCTCAGCCTAGGTCTCCCACTAACTTGCTGTGTGGTCCTAGGTAAGATACTGAGTGTTTAACTTCCTAGGTTTCAGTTTCTCCATCCAAAATTAGGAATTGGAATACAAATTTAACTTACAGAATCCCAAGAAGCCACTAAGCAACTAATAACAAACGAACCCCTGTAGAATGAAATCCCATATTCACTTCCTCTTTTCCCCTTTTTAGAGGAGAAAGTTAAATGTCCTGCAGTGATCAAATAATTAAGTAAAATTTCACTGGACATTTTTGACAAGATTGGTTGTTTATTCATTAATTCATATACACACACATACATACATCTCTGGACTAACACATACCAAAGCAAGGACTTAGAATAGAGGTAGGTTTAAAACAAGTGTAAAGGAGTTTCCCAAGTTTTTAATCATTTATTAGTTCGTGCAGGCAATGTTAACAATTATGCAGAGCAGTGCCTCTCAAACTTTATGTGCATAAGAATCAACTGGAAGGCCTTTAAAACATCCTTCCTGGGCTTCATCCTCAGAGTTTCTGATTTGGTAGATATTGCAGTGGGGCCTAAAATTAACATCTAACAAGTTCCCGTGTGATACTACTGGTGTGCAGAACACACTTTGGGTCACACAGTCTGGAAACATTCAGGATGCCAAGGTAAGGAAGGAAGTCACATGATGTCTATAAGGCAGGTAGGATTAATATTAATACTCCACAGTGTGCTAATATTAATTATACTGTATCACAGTGTGTGTATGCACAGGACCATGTGTTTTGAAATCATTTCAGATAATATAGAACATGTAGAGGCTTAGAAAACTGAAACCACGTGACACATTCAGGCACGTGAAGTTTGCATTACTGCAGCGAAGAGCATGTCGCTGGGCGGGAGGCAGGGGGTAGTGTCAGAGGGATGGGGAGGAGAAGAACATGTGGCAGAGGAGATGCCAAGATCTAGGTAGCACTCTGATGGTAATGAGGGGGCTTGTGTGCCCTAAGAGACTGGATTGCTTTCCTAACCTGATACCAAAAGGAATGGAACAGAGAAAATGAAAGATTCACTAGAGTTCTCAAGGTGGTAGAGTTAATGATAGTGTAGCATTTAGCTAAATATAATCTAGTTAACCCAATAATCCTGCTGAAATTACACTTCAGTTGAAAGTTAATCTCTTGGGTATCTGGTTTCTTCACTTCTGGTAATTGTGGTGCACCGTATGATGACTTATGTATTCTTAAGTATTACCTGTTTTCCATTATTTTCTAGGTTGTTTTTCTATCCAATGAATAGTCAGCCAGTAATCCTTGTCCAAAATTGATTATAATAATGAACAAGTTGAATACCAAAATCTTAACAATAAAGGTATCTTATTAAAAAAAAACAGATTTTCTTATTACAAAAGCAATGTATACTTATTACAGAAGCTACATATGAGCAAAGAAACCTCACACCATCCCACTCACATTTATAAAACCACTGCAAAACCCCCAGGCACTAACTTCTTAGAGTCTTTTCCATGTATATGTGCCTTCTTCCCTACCAAAATAGTTTACACCATGTACATTTTGAAAACCAGCACAGTTCATTTACACAATTGGCCAATTTTTGGACATTTGTACTCTTCCAATCTGATTCCCATTGTTTCACATTTAGTCTGTTCCAAGTAATTGCCCATGGCTGATGCCTAAACTGAAAGTTAATGGCCATGAGTCAGCCAGGCAAAGATGGTAGAGTGGAGAGATAGACATTCTAGGCCTAAGTACTGCCTACACACAAGCCTAGAGGTGAAGCAATCATAGCATTTGTGAGAACAGAAGGATGTGCAGTAAGGCTGGACCATGGAGGGTGAAGGGTAGTGGGAGTGCAGCATCACAAGATTAAAACCATACAACTAATAGCCTACAGTTGGACATCCAGGGAACTAATTGACCAAAATTTATTTAGGGAAAAAGTAGAGGAAAAGAAAGACAAATAGAGAAAAAATCTGCAGCCTGTCAATGAACATTATTCCTTTTCAACCAGAATGTTTTATTTTTATTTATTTATTTTTTCTTGAGACAGAGTCTCACTCTGTCGCCCAGGCTGGAGTGCAATGGTGCCCTCTTGACTCATTGCAACCCCCACCTCCCAGGTTCAAGCGATCCTCCTGCCTCAGCCTCCCGAGTAGCTGGGACTACAGGCACTTGCTGCCATGCCCAGGTAATTTTTGTATTTTTAGTAGAAATGGGGTTTCACCATGTTGGCCAGGCTAGTCTCGAACTCCTGATATAAAGTGATCCACCCGCCTTGGCCTCCCAAAGTGCTGGGATTAACAGGCATGAGGCAGTGTGCCCAGCTTCACCAGCTTGTTTTAACACAGTGTTGTTTTCACCAACTTGATTTGGACTAAGTTGGTTTTGGCAAATGGCTTTCAACCAAATGATCTATATCCAAATTAAGAGGATTTGGGGGCTTCCCGGATCCATTGCTGTGCTGGAGCTGACCTATGCAGACTCAAGACATTTCTGCCCATCTTTTCAGTAATGTCACCTTCACAGCTTGAAATCAGCAAATGCTACGAATCAGGGACTTTTTTCATTAGAGCTAGTTCTCCAGCACACCACTAGATGTAGCTGAGTGAGAGGGAAGAATCCAAAATAAATGTCCTGGGTTTTGGCTTGGGAATTGAACACTGAAGTCATATTTCGATACCAAGCATCATAAACTTTGGAGTCAGAAGGACGAAGATTTGAATTGTAACTGCATTTTTCTGCCATTTCAAGCAGAGTAATTAACTTCTCTAAGCCTCAGTTTTCTCATATGTAAAATGGGGTCACTAATATTTAACTCATGGGATAGTGATGGAAATTAATCCTTGAGAGAAATACTATGATTATTAATGCAATAAAAGGAGAAGCATGAGGGCATTAAGTTGATGTTTTAATATGTTAAGTTTGAGTTACTTTGGGGAGCTTAGGTAGAGAATCCTATAATAATAACAATAACATTATTGTTAACTATGTGCTTTACATGCATTATTTTGTTTAATCCTCCAAAGAAGTGTATAGGTAGGTATTAGTAATATGATTGCTCTCATTCTGAAGCCGAGGAGACTGAGTTTTAAGTATCTTTCTCAAGGCCAGATAGCTGGTAAACGTAGAGACAATCTGAAAGGCAAGTCTGTCTGAATTCAGAGTCTACATTTTTTTTCTTTTTTGAGACAGAGTTTCTCTCTTTTTGCCCAGGCTGGAGTGCAATGGCACAATCTCAGCTCACTGCAACCTCTGCCTCCCAGGTTCAAGCGATTCTCCTGCCTCAGACTCCTGAGTAGCAGGGATTACAGGCATATGCCACCACACCCAGCTAATTTTGTAATTTTAGTAGAGATGGGGTTTTTCCATGTTGGTCAGGCTGGTCTTGAACTCCTGACCTCAGGTCATCTGCCCATCTCAGCCTCTCAAAGTGCTGGGATTACAGGCGTGAACCACCATGCCCGGCCTAGAGTCTGCATATGGGCCTTCACTCAGCAGACACATCTGACTACATGGTGTCAGTTTGTGAATGTTCTGAGTGGTTCAAATCTTAGATTTGAATGAGATCGCACTGGAGGAGTCTGTAGCATAAGAAAAGCAGAAGGCAAGGATGCAACTCTGGGCAACACTGAATTTGAAGGTGAGATAAGAGTTTAGAGAAAGAAGGGATGATCAGCAGTTTTGGATGCCACCAGAAGATCAAAAAGGGTAAGAATTAAACAAGATTATTTGGAGCTGGCAATATGAAAAGTATTGATCATTTTAACAAAAGCAGTTTGAGTAAGATAAGGAAGGCAAAGGCCAGATTGCTTTGGGTTTAGAAGTAGAATGGTAATGAGGAAGTAGAGAGAACTGGTATAAATTCCTTTTGAAGACTAAAATGCTAAATAAGCTACTTGGAATCCAGGGAGATATTTAAGAACATAAATGTGTTGGGCAGAAATAGTAGAAGCGAAGGAATGTGATTGCAGAAAACAAGAGTCTTCCTTAAGAGATAGGAGAGATGGGATGCAAAGCCTGATAGAAGAATTATGACTGGATTGACATCAGGATTGAGCTTTTTAGGTTGGGTGTGATAGAAGAACAAGGAGTCAGAGAACTAAAGATAATCATCAGTATGACCAAAGGCATGGCATTGTAGGCTGCAGGCTAGGAAGAGAATAAGTGAGACCAGGAGGCCATTCATAGACTTCGAGGATATAGAGTGACCAAGGTCCTGGGAGTCTCAAAACTGCTGAAGAAGTTGGGAATAAGTGAATAACTGAGTTGTGAGTATAGGGAGTTGTGCACAGTATTCTTGATATTGATCAATTCATGTCAGAGAAGCCTGGGTAGCTGATGATGTCCCTGGCCATGCCATCAGAGTTGGATTTTTTAAGCAGAGTGAAGGTGAATTCATCAGAATTGAGGAGATGAAGAAGGGACTAAACATGGAATTGTGGCTGAGACATTGCACTGGTATCCTTTTGAGTAGTTCCCAACTAATAAGATGACATCTTTTTTATAATACTTTGTTAGTAATCCAAATGTTACATCTAAAGAGGTCCTTTCTCATTATGATGGGAACATTCCTTATGGTTAGTGTCATTCTTTCATTGGTGCCCAAGAAATCTGATAAATCTTCAACTTTTTCTCAGTATGTTTATCCTGAGATTGGTAGGGGCAGTCCTAGGTTCATTTCTTCTCCTTCCAGAGGATGTACAGCTTACACTCACAGAAGTATAATGCTAGTAATACTAATAGCTATCATTTGTTAAGCACTTACTACATGCTAGCCACTGTGCTAAGCACTTTATATGGATTATCTCTTTATACACTTATAACTCTGTAAGATAGGTGCACTTTCTGTGTCTATTTTATGGATGAGGACTCTGAAGATTACAGAGGTTAAGTCCCTTGCCCAAAGTCACTCAGCTTGTAAATGATGGAGCCAATATTCAAATGCGGGCAATTTGCATCTGGAACTTGAGATACTAACTCTGTAAAACTGCCTCTCAATGCTGGGGAGACCTAAGTCAGCCTCATTTTATAGGTTAGTGTATTCCTGTTTGTGAAGGAAGAGGAAAGCAGCCACCCTGGGGACCCCTGTCCAGAGACTCACCACTGGACCCAGGACTCCTGACTGTGCCTCCATCTCCCCATTATCCGTCTTCAGCCTGCCTCTCCCTAAAGCACAGAATCACAGTGCCCTTAAGGCATTCCATCACCTCATACAGTACTGCTTGCCTAAGACAGTGTCCTTTGCTGCCAGGGGCAGCATGAGATGTCTTCCCAAAGCCCCCCAGAAGTTAATCCTCTGGGGTCTCCTTGCAAGAGAGCTGAAGAATGGCGTGAGAGCCATTTCATTCCACTATTTGGCTCTTGGAAATTCCAGAGGATTGTTCACATAGACGCGCCACTGTGGTGGCACTTGGCAGTTCAAAGTGCAAGGAGGTTGTTGTGCTGATGTCGAAATCTTAGTTCGAAACCTTATTTCAAGAATGTTCAGAAAAAATATGAGAAGTCTTCAAGGAGAAGAAAGCATTTCTTTTATAATGATAAAATGAGTAACTTCATAGGAAAGATCTCCTTGAAAATCATATTAATTTGTTTCTAAATTAATTTGCTATTTGCTGAAATTACTTTCAGAAAATGATACCTTGTCTCGAGGTATGCCTAACTCTAACTTTTGTATTTAAATGATCCATTTACTTGGATGAACTTATGATGCATATTCAGAAAGTACTGATGGAAGAGAAATAGATGAACACACATTTTAAAAAATGCAATATGTTAGGTATTTCTTTAGCTTATGTTCTCCAACCAAATGAAGACTTTTTAACCCTTATTTGTAAAAGGATATTTTACTTCATCATGTAAAATGTAAAACAACAAAACAGGTTTGTTTTACTTTGAATGTTAGGTATATTCCTAAACAATATCAATTTATACCAAATCCCTAATCTATATCACTCCCCTCTCCTCACTGCCTCCCCTAACACACACGTGGTGCTAGATACAGAGCCAAGATCAGAGCTGGAAATCCCCCTGGCAATCTACCTCATAGTGTTCCAGAAACAACACCAAGGAGGGGTTACCTTACTCGTGATCATGGGGCCTGAGGCCAGAGGGCTGAGCCAGGTCCCAGAAGGAATTACAAACATGAAGCCAGGAATTTGAGTTCCAACCATGACTTTGTTAAGGCCTAGGTGTTGACACCCAGGGGTTAAGCCAAAACCGGGTATTGAGTATGGGGGTGTGGCTGGGAGGAAGCCACTGGGAAGGCTGAGAGTGAAGAAAGTTGGGGCAAGTGTTAGCCATATTGAAGGTGCTTAGCATGGATTTCAGACAGAGGGCCAATGCCCCTGGCAGCATTGTCACAGGCCTCTAAGCTGGGTGGTGATGGCCTTATATTCATTCATCCACCCAGTAGTTCTCTGCATGTGATCCAGGGCCCTGAGGGGTCTGCGAGGTCAAAACTATATTCACAATATTAAGGCACCATTGACATTTGCATTTATGGTACAAAAGCAGTGGTAGGTAAAATTGTATGAATCATTTCATTGGATCTTAGCGTGAACGAAGACAGTAGTGAAAACCATAGCCGTAATCATTGTATTCGTCACCACCTTGCCCTCACAGTTTAAAACAATTGTCAGTTTCACTTAAGAATATTTTGAATGAAATATTAAAAATTATTAAAGATATTGTCTCAACCCCCAAATGCACATCTTTTTAATATTCTGGGAAGTATCCATACAGCATTTCTGTTACATACTGAAGCACGAAGATTGTCTCCAGGAAAAGGATTTCATGATTGTTTAAGCTGAAATCAGAACTGGCCACTGTTTTACTGGAACACCATTTTTATTTGAAAGAGTGTCTGACAGACAAACTACTGTTGTTCAGCCTTTAGTATTTGCTCGACATTTTCTCAAAACTGAATGGAGTGAGCCTGTCATTTCAAGGAAAACAACTGACAGTATTTGTTGCCAATGATAAAATTCAAGCTTTCAAGTGAAATTTAGAATTTGAGAAACTCGTATTCACCACTGTGAGCTTGACAGTTTCTCAATACATAAAGCCTTTTCTGATGAGTTCAGTAGTGATATTAAATATGGGTTTTGTAGTATATAATGAAATGTGCTAACATTTAGAAGATCTGTTTAAGTCAGTGAATAAATATTTTTTGATGACCAGTGTAAGATGTTACAAAATTATGAATTTTGCTTGGTTAAAAGATCCATTGCAAGTATAAGATGCCCCAATATATTTTAACATAATAAAGTATGAAAAGTTAATTGATATGTTTTCAGATTCTACACTGCAGCTAGTCTTTAAGAAAATACCACTTACTGAGTTACAGTATAGCATTAAACAAGAGTATATACAGTCATCAGAAAAGACTATTAAAGTACTCCTTCCCTTTTTAACTACATGTCTATGTGAGACCATATTTTTCTTTATATACTACAGCCGTATCTCTACAAAGGAAATTTGGAAGCAGATAAGAATCTCTCTATAATTTATTAAGGAATACACTTAAAAGACTTACAAAAATGTAAAATCATAATCTTCTTACTTTTGTTTTGGGAAATGAATTTTCATAAAAATATGTTTGTTAAAATACAAATAACTTATTTTGAAATGAATATTTTAAATTTTCCTCAGTTTTAATATTCATTTCTAGTATAGTAAATATTGATAGATATAACCCATGTGAACAGAAGATTTTAGAGTTCTCAGTTTTGTTTTTTTGTTTTTTATTTTTATTGAGACGGAGTCTTGCTATGTTGTCAGGTTAAAGTGCAGTGGCAGGATCTCAGCTCACCGCAACCTCCACCTCCTGGGTTCAAGCGATTCTCCTGCCTCAGCCTCCCGAGTAGCTGGGACTACAAGCATGCGCCACCATGCCCAGCTAAGTTTTGTATTTTTAGTAGAGACAGGGTATCACCATATTGGTCAGGATGGTCTCGATCTCCTGACCTCATGATCTGCCCGCCTCAGCCTTCCAAAGTGCTGGGATTATAGGCGTGAGCCACCGCGCCTGGCCGAGTTTAAAGTATAAAGGAATTCTGAATCCAAAATGTTTGAGAACCACTGTTCTGGTACATAGAGAATACTATATAGTGAGTGGGCTTGAGCTGGTGCAGAGATAGCATTGCGTACTAGACAGGGGTGGACCTTGCCCATGGAGCTAAGTCTTCTACAGCTAAATAGATGAGTCCCATAAAGTGTGGTAAGTACTGTGATAGGAAAAGCACAGGGTGATATGGGAGCACCTTGCCCTATTTAGAAACTTCCAGGATGAATTAATGTCTCTCTGCTGATTCTTAAAGGATGAATAAGAGTTTACCAGGCAAAAAGAGAGTGATTCCTCTGGGTATATGAAAATCATGTGCAGAGGGCCCCATGGAAGAGATCGTGGCTCCACTGCAGAAATAAGGGGAGTGTAACTAGAGCACAGGGTCAAGGGGATGGTGTGACAGAAGCTAAACTAGAGGACAGCAGCCCCATCACAAAGGGCTCTGTGAGTTCAGGAGGCAGGACCTTCTCCAAGGGGAATTGGAGGATACTGGAGGGTTTTAAGAAAGGAGAGGGACATCAGATTGCATTTTATTTCATTTCATTTTATTTTGTTTTGTTTTTTTATTCATTCATTTATTTTGCGATGGTATCTCACTCTGTCACCCACGCTAGAGTGCAGTGGCACGATCTCAGCTCACTGCAGCCTCCACCTCCTGGGTTCAAGCGATTCTCCCACCTTAGCCTCCCAAGTAGCTGGGATTACAGGGGTGCACCACCACACCTGGCTAATTTTTGCATTTTTAATAGAGACAGAGTTTCACCACATCAGCTAGGCTGGTCTTGAACTCCTGACCTCAGGTAATCCACCTGCCTCAGCCTCCCAAAGTACTAGGATTACAAGCATCTAGAGGCAAGGGAGACCCTCTAGGGGTCATTGTGGCAGTCAGAGAGCTGATGGAACCTGGACTAGAATATGAAAGTGTTGGAGAGACGTGCGTACACTTCAGAGAGAGAGAGAGATGTGTGGAGAAGTTTACAGAACTAGGTAGATGGTTGGCTGTTGCTAGGGAGGGAAGGATAGACGTCCAGACTGAATCTAGATTTCAGGTTCAGCACCTGGCAGTAATGATTCTGTTCACCAGCAGAGGGAACACAGGCAGTGCAGGTTTAGAGAGGAGAAGGAATCCCACTTGGGTTCCTGTGGGATACCCAGGAGGAGTTGCCTCGTCAGCACTCGGATATGTGGTTCTGAAGCTCAGGAAGAGCACCTGGACTAGAGGCACAGAGGAGACAGCTATCAACACACAAACTGTAACTGAAGCCATGGGCTGAGAGAGAACTCTCAGAGGATTGCAATTAAGAAGAGAAGACTGCCTGAGAGGCAATCCTGGGGGTACCAACATCTAAGGGATAAGCAAAGAAAGGAGAGTGTGCAACTGTCGCTGAAAAACAGTGCCCAGAGAAGTAACAGAATCCAGACCATGTGGGCATTGAGGCAAGGGGAATACAGTCAAGAAGAAAGGAGGGGGAGGGGTCAGCAGTGACAAGTAATGCCAAGAAGTCAGTACAAGGAGGATTAAGAGAGTTTTTTGACTTAGTAACGAGGAGGTAGTTGTTGAGTCATTGACTTTTTCCAGAACAATATCAGTAGAATGGTACATTCCAGTAGGTTAAAGAGTGAGGGAGAGAGGATAGTAGTTGGGGGAAGGGGAAGAAGACAGCAGTTGGAGCGGGGAGGGGAGATGAAGGAGGTAGGGGACAGAGAAAGGATGGGGAGAGAGGGAGGTTGAGATTACTTTCACTCAATGGGAAGGAGGCAGTAGAGAGAGAAAGCTGAAGATGTAAGAGAGAATGGGGTGTTCCAGAAGAGTCAGGCAGCAAAGGGATTGGGGAAAATGTGGAGAGAAGCCATGTCTCCAACAAAGAATCAAGTTCCAGTCAAGGCATGAGGTGAAATGAGCATTACCTGAGGAAGGTGAGGAAGGAGAAAAAGCACAAGGCAGTGTGAGGAAGAAGACACGGGAGACTGGAAGGCCAGAGGAGCTCTCCAGAGTGCCCAAGCATGGAGCTTTGTGAGGAGACAGGCGTGGTGTACAGGGAGCTGTCACTTATTTTAGATATTGGTAACTTAATTACAGTAGTCGTATCTTTTTACACAATAATGCATTCATATCACAACGTAAAATTTATTCTCAATAATAATCTTTTTAACCAAAACATCATTTTCTGACCAATTCAAATTATCCTTATGTGTTTCTGTTGTTTACTTTTATGTTCACCAGGTTAAATCTTCAGTTACGCCACTCCATTAGGAGATCCCTATGTAGAAAAATCTATTCATTATGAACACATTTATTGCTTCATTGAGTTGCCTGTTTAAAATGCAGAGAACCACAAATTAAATGTAGTGCTTTTCCATTTTGAAAAAAGCAGATGAATGGGTACTATTTTCTTGAATACATCATGTTTGTCTTACATAATTAACATTCCAGATTGATAGGCCGACAGATGCCAATCCTTGCTTGTTTTGATATTTGTTCCTCAGTGGTCATTACTGAAAGAGATGCCTCCTAAGACTTGAACATGCTGCATTCTGCATCAGAGGAATTGATAAGGCAAATGTAATGGAGATGATTGCTTTTGGGGGACAGTTAAGTGATGTCCAAAATCTATTTCTCTAAGGTTAATTATGCAAAATACAAAACAATTTCTTCATTGCAATTGTAAGATAAAATATCTCAAGTATCTTCAGTAGAAGCCTAGTCTATAAAATACTTCTAGATTCCAAGTTTATAGTCCTCTACTAAATATTGTATTGAAGACATGGGTGTTTGTTCTGAAAACATGCTTTAATGTCATATTGCAGTTCTTCTAGATTTCTAATATTGAGAAATTTGAATATACTTGTGTTGAATATGTGTAAGCATAGACTGCAGTAGAGTACAAGGGCACTTTTAAATGGAAAATCTGTGGGGAATGCCTAGTGGATCTCATCTGGAGGTCAGACTTGACTTTGTTGCCTTTTGACTGAACCAGGCATTTGAGCTGTGATGGGGTTTGGATCCTCCCAAATCGCATATCCCGCCCAAATCGCATATCCAGTTGTAATCCCCGGTGTTGGAGGTGGGGCCTGGTGGGAGGTGATGGATCATGGGGGCAGTTTCTAATGGTTTAGCACCAGCCCCACTTGGTACTGTATAGTGAGTGAGTTCTCTCACGAGATCTGGTTTTTAAAGAATGTGAGGCACCTCTCCCCTCCCTCTCTCTTCCCCCTGCTCCAGCCATGTGAAGTTCTGGCTCCCCTTTCGCCTTCCACCAAGATTATAAGTCTCCTGAGGCCTCCCCAGAAGCAGAAGCCACCATGCTTCTTGTATAGGCTGTGGAAACATAAGCCGATTAAACCTATTTTCTTTATAAATCACCCAGTCTCAGGTATTTCTTTATAGCAGTGTGAGAATGGACTCATACAAGCTGCCTGCCAAACCACCTCACTTCTTGTTTCCCTCCTGTTTTTATTTTTCCCATTGTGACCCCGGAAAGGCCTCATGTTCCATTTCTTAACACATATAATGGATCCTCTGGTAACTTTGTAGGCTGTGGCAGACTAACAGAGAGACCTCTGTCCTCGACACCGGCTAATGCCCCAGGCTCACAGTCCAACCACTCTTAGAAACCCCCGTTCTCTCTGGTTGTCCCATCCCTATTCTGTTTTGCTATTTATTTGTTCTGACTCAGCCTCCACCCTGCTCCTCTCTCAGACTTTTGAAAGATATCCCTGGAATCCTTTTTTCATTTTAAAGACACTTTCCCACCTCCTTAACTGGAGGGTAGAAGAACACTGTACCTGCCTTCTTGCTTTAACTGAAATTTGACTCTTCCCTGAGAGTTTTTCCCAGTTGAAAGAACCCTCCTCCAGAAGCACAGTGCTGTTCGGAGTCCATCATTTCCCACCCTGTCGTAGACCCTACTCTTGATCATCCTGCTATCAGACTGATTTGTCCTCTGTCCATAACAGTGTCATCCACTAACCTCCTAGTCACCTGTGTCATATATAGCTTCCCCCAAAACTCAAAGCCATGCCATCATCAAAGCTACTCAGTCTTTTAAATTTTCAGTTCTTTCACATCATCAATTCTAGTGAATTTATCTGTGTTACTTTAGCTGCCTGCTCCCTTAGCTATACCCTGGATCATTACCAGGAAACCCATCATCACTAAAATACCACATTCAAATAACTCTTTTTTATGAGTCAGGATCTCTGATATAATGTTGGGTAGTAGAAATGATTGTAGACATCCTTATGTGCTTCTGGCCTTTTTAAAGAAATGCTTCTAAAGTCTCACCATTTAGTATGATGTTGCTATAGGGTTTTGGAAGCAAAATGCTTTTTTGTTCCCAATCTGCTCAATTTTTCCATTACAAATAGGTGTTGGGTTTCTTTGAATATTTTTCTACATATGTGAAATGCTCTTATTTTCTCCCTTAATCTGATATTTGTAGCATTAAATATTTTCTCTCCTTCTGAAATTTCTTTTAGTTTAATGTTAGCACTATCCCTTATGTCTTCTGTGTCTTTTTTTACTTTCCTTTCAGGTTTTTTTTTCCTTTTTATCTCTCTCTACTGCATATTTCCTCAGTTCTGCCTTCCAATTCATTAAATTTCTTTTCAGCTCTGTCAGTCATGCTAATTATATATTTTTTCATTCTAAGACTTTCAGTTGGTTCCTTTTCATTTCTACCTCTTCTTATTTTACAACCTTCTGGTTTTACAGTCTTGCTAGTAAACTATTATAACTGAGGATTTTTAAAGTCTTCATTCAGAGTGTTCTGTAGTACATATTTCCTCAGATATGAATTGCCCCATTCATTGGATTGCTTTTAATCATGATGCATATCCTTTTATATTTTGTAATTTTATTTAATTAGGAGGTTAACTTCCCTACAGATTTGCCCTACAAAGGTTCTCTTTAGGGATTGTCTCAACCCCAGGCCTATGAATTCCTCAGCTTTGAAACAATTCATAATTTAGGCATAGCTTGGGAATCCTACTACAGGGAAGTGACTTCTATGCCCATGTGAAATGCAGACTCAGAAGCTAGTTATATATAGGTGTCTTATCTTCATCTCTAATCATAGGTAATTTGGGGCTTTGACCCTCACTGAAGGAAATGAAACTGATATCACCCCACAGCTCCCCACTCCACCCCTGATTTATGTGGAGTCATGCTCAGTGTTCATATAATTTTTCCTATGCAGATGTAGAAACTTCAGACCCCACATCTTTTCAGCACCTCCTGCTACCTCCAGTCTCACAATGGCCATAGTCTTAGACATCACTACCAGCATGGGTTTATTATCCTTTTTTATTCATAGAGACTTTTCTTTCTTGTTTTTAAAAATGGTTCTATCAGTCAGGGCTCCAACAGAAAATAATATTGTTCAGCTACTTAAATTCAAGAGATTTGAATGAAGGGACTATTTACAGACATAAAAGCAGGAATAAAGCATAGAACAAGGTCATTTGAGGTACCCAGAGACTAAGAACAGCAGGTTCTAAAAGGGCAAGGGAGGAAATATTATCACAGGAGCCCAGGGAGAGCAGGAGCTATTGAGAAGGGGCTGCCTGGTAGAAGCTGTGTCTGGAGGAAAGTAGCCATTACCAGAAGGAAGGCCTGAAGCAGGGAGGGAGCAGGAAAGAAATATCCCATCCTCTGTTCTCCCACACTCCAATATTTTGCTAGATCTTCTGTTGACCAACCCCAACTGGAAGGGAGCCTAGGTAATGTGGCCCAGAAGGGCACAAGGCAAGGCAAAAAATTGATTGGATGGATATGCAAATAGAGAATAAATAGTATAAGGCTTACGTGGTTTAAATAGATATTGTATCTGTTATTTCTGTATGTTGCAGAAGCCTAAGGATTTTCATCAAGTGTTTACTCTGCCATGTTGACCAGAAATCTAATAATCTCTCCTCCAGCCTCTTACCAGCTGACTCCATCATTCAGACACACCTATTACCTGTGCAGGGTCTCGGGCAAGTGTACCTCTCTGTCACCCTGGCTGGAGTGCAGTGGCACGATCTTGCCTCATTGCAGCCTCCACCTCCTGGGTTCAAGCAATTCTGCCTCAGCCTCCCCTGTAGATGGGATTATAGACATGTGCCATTGCACCCGGCTAATTTTTGTATTTTTAGTAGAGACGAGGTTTTACCATGTTGACCAGGCTGGTCTCAAACTCCTAGCCTCAAGTTGTCTGCCCACCTCAGCCTCCTAAAGTCCTGGGATTATAGGTGTGAGCCAGTGTGCCCAGTCATGTCTATGTATTTAAACATTATAAATCAAGGTAAACTATTAAATAAAATCTCTTTTATCTTTCTACCCTGACAGACATATATTAATAATGAGCTAGAGGGCAGGGGTTTTATTTAGGATTCATCAGTTTCCTGGAGGTTCATGTGGAGCAACTGTGGCACAGGGGAGTGCTAGCATCTGGTCCCTAGCCCTGCTCCCATGTGAAGAGCCTCACGCACTGTGTGGACACCCGGCCTCTCACATCCACACTTAATCCACATCCCCTTCAAACAGCCACTCTGGGCAGACCCTCAGGAAGACGCCTGAGAAGGAAGTTCTAGGGTCCCAGGTACCTGGAATGTGGTGTAAACGGTAAGGGGTGTGAGCTTTGGTGGGCATATCCCCTGGTCCAGTAGAGTCCTTGCTCCATGGAAGGAGTCTAGAGCATGGAAGGAGTCTAGAGCAAAGATGAGACTGAGCCTAGCCCTCTAAAATGCAGGGCCCAGGGCAGGGTCCCCTCTGTCCTGAGTCTAATGCTGGGCCCATTACACTTGACCTTCATCAAGACCTGTAGTCCCTTGACCATCTGTGTTTTTCTCAGACTGTTAACCTCTTGTGGCACTCCATTCTTTCCCTATGGCCCCTCATATTCCTAGCAATGCCCTCAACTTCCTAGCACCCGCATTTTTTCATCACTCCTGCCTCGCAAAGTCTTAACCCTGGGCCAACCCAACTCTGCATCTTCTTGCTTTACACTTAGGTCGTTGAGTGTCTGCAATAAAAATACACAGGTTAGGCTGGGTGCAGTGGCTCACGTCTGTAATCCTAGTACTTTGGGAGGCTGAGGCAGGCGGATTGCCTGAGGTCAGGAGTTTGAGACCTGCCTGGCCAACATGCTGAAACCCTGTCTCTACTAAAAATACAAAAACTAGCTAGGCGTGGTGGCGGGCGCTTGTAATCCCAGGTACTCAGGAGGCTGAGGCAGAAGAATTGCTTGAACTCTAGAGGCAGAGGTTGCGGTGAGTCAAGATCATGCCACTGCACTCCAGCCTGGGCAACAGAGCGAGACTCTGTTAAAAAAAAAAAAAGCAAAAACAAGTTGAGAATCCCTAATCTGAAATCCGAAATGCTCCAAAAATCTGAAACTTTATGAGAGCTGATGTGATGCCACAAGTGGAAAATTCCACACCTGACCTCATGTGACTGGTAGCAGTCAAAATTTTGTTTCATAAACAAAATTATTGAAAATATTATATAAAATTACCTTCAGGTTATACACACGTTTATAAAATATCAATGAATTTTGTCTTTATATATGAGTGCCATCCCAAGACATCTCATTATGTATATGCACATATTCCAACATCTGAAAAAAATCAGAAACCTGAAACTCGTCTGATCCCAGGCATTTCCGATCATGGACCTCAACCCATATCAGCAGTGTAAACATGTCAACCCAGCTGGGCCTCTGCCACCAGGCTTCCTGCTGTGTTCTCTCAGGCAGTTCTTTCTGGTTTCCACGGGAGCACTTTCAAACCTTTGCCACTTTTCTCAGACTCCTGCCCCATTTTCCCTGTCACTCTCAGCAAATGTCCTTGCCTCCTATTTCTCCAAGAAAATAGAAGTCGTCAAAGCGTAATGTCTTTTACTTTCTGCTTCCCTCTACAGTTACTATAAACTGTTGGTAAGGATAAGTTTGATGGCAGATGATGGCTAACTTTCTTCAGCACTAACCACTGACCACTGCATTCTGATCACAATGGCAGAGGTAGTATTTTCCCTATCCCCCAGCCCCAGACAAATCCTTCCACCATAGCTTTGGATTCTCTCCCTTTCTACTTCCTCTGGACCTAACTGCATCAGTTATATTCTCTGTCTGCAGCTCTGCATTAAGCTGCAGTCACTTCTCTTCTTCTCGTATCCAAATCTCTTTCAGTCCACTGTGATTTTATTTCCGCCCCAGTAACTCTGATGAAACTGCCCTGACCAGGTTCAGCAGGAAGCTCTTTGTTGCTACCTGTGGGTACTTCAGTCCTTACAGTATTGGGGACTATTGAGCCCACCTTCTAAACATGCTCTTTTCCCTGACATCCATGCACCTTCCTACTTTCCGGAACAGCTTTCCAAGTCTCTTTCCCTCAGATGTTGCCTTCACAGAGTTCTGCTGGAGAGGACTTCCCTTCTAATTCCTTGCACTCCCAGTGCCTTGCCTGGAGAAGATGCATAGTCAGTATCAAATTACATATGCAGATCCAACTGCTGGTTTCAGATTCAAGCAGTTAGAATCACAAGTCTTTAAAAGTTTAAGCAAAAAGGAGCAAACTTTTTTTTTTTTTTTTGATACAGAGTCTCACTCTGTCGCCAGGCTGGAGGGCAGTGGTGCAATCTTGGCTCACTGCAACCTCCGACTCCCTGGTTCAAGTGGTTATCCTGCCTCAGCCTTTCAAGTAGCTAGTATTACAGGCATGCACCACCACACCCAGCTAATTTTTTGTATTTTTAGTAGAGACAGGGTTTTACCCTGTTGGCCAGGATGGTCTCGATCTCCTAACCTGGTGATCCGCCTGTCTCAGCCTCCCAAAGTGCTGGGATTACAGGCATGAGCCACCGAGCCCAGCCACAAACTTTTTTTTAAGGGATACACATTTCCAATTATAAATGATGTATTACTTATTGCAACTGGAGTCCGCTGAGAGGAAAAAACCATAATAGCTTATTTCAGAACTAATATGGCTATATGTTAGCAACAGAAATGGTGCAGCTATCTTATTAGAAATACAGTAAAGAGATTACTTAGCAGCTCTCTCCCCACACCTTCATTTCATTTTGCTCTATAGTTCTTGGCAGCAAGTCTAGAAAGAAAAAAAAAGAATTTAAACCACACAGTGTTCTCCTAGACTGAACGATTTCTACAGTTCTGAGAAACTAATCTTAAAAGACAATGGATATTCCATGATTATTGAAAAGAACATTTTCAAAATTTTTTTCCCTGGATTTTTTCCTCTTGATTAAACATTATGGCCTTTTTCCTTTCATATCTTGTAGTAAAGCTTCTCTTATCTCCATGTTCCATACTCAGAACTTGAGTGCTACACACCAGCCTGTGAGCCATATTAGATCTTGAAACTGAAAGAATTCCGTGAGAAATATTTAAGGCTCTCTTTTCCTTAAAATAAAGAAATGTCACATATAGAACATTCGTTTGTTTATTCATTCATCTTTCATCCAACAAATAATTACACGAACAGTCCCTTAAGGAAATCTTAGCGTGGATATTATTTAATGTGTGAAAAGATGCCTGCCAAAAGATATGCTGAGTTTATGTCTTTATTTTGCCTTTACCTGCCAGCATTTCTTTTCCTAACCTTCAGACTGTGTTAGTCAGAAGTACCTACTTTTTGTAGTCACAGATTCCCACGATCACATCATTTTGATTTCATCTGTTCCTGCCATAGTCACTTTAATAACAATATTCATGTTACCTTTATGTGCTACTCTGTACTTAAATGGGGAAAACACTTATCAGTCCCAGAGAAGAAAGAATTGCCAAAATTAAATAACAAGTCAAGATTCCATTGCCTGCTGATCTGTCTATTTCACATTGTTTGCAGCATAAGTAGGAACTTTAAAAATGATATGGTAACCATTTTAATTTTTATTCTTTTTTTTGTTTGTTTTTTGAGACGGAGTCTTGCTCTGTCACTAGGCTGGAGTGCAGTGGCGCAATCTCGGCTCACTGCAACCTGCACCTCCTGGGTTCAAGCGATTCTTCTGCCTCAGCCTCCCAAGTAGCTGGGACCACAGGCATGTGCCACCATACCCAGCTAATTTTTCTGTATTTTTAGTAGAGACGGGGTTTCACCATGTTGAGCAGGATGGTCTCGATCTCTTGACCTCGTGATCCGCCCTCCTTGGCCTCCCAAAGTGCTGGGGTTACAGGCGTGAGCCACCTCACCCGGCCTTAATTTTTATTCTTATACAAGAAAATGGATATGGCTCAAAGGGAGATCAATGAGACATGTAAATTTTGTGGGGAAAATTCCGTTAATGCTCTTAATCTTTTGGCATTACCTATGTGACCAAAACAGTACAAGGCAGAATTTCATACAAAGAGTCCCTGACTTAAGAGGTTCGATGTTACAGTGGTGTGAACAAGATAGGCGTTGAGTAGAAACTGTACTTTGAGTTCCCACACAGCCTTTCTGTTTTTCATTTTCAGTACAGTATTCAATAAGGTACATGAGATTCAACACTTTATTATAAAATAGGCTTTGTGTTAAATGATTTTGCCCAACTATAGGCTAATGTAAGTGTTCTAAGCACATTTAAGTAGGCTAGGCTAAGCTATGATGTTCAGTAGTTTAGGTGGATTAAATACATTTTTAACTTACGATATTTACAACTTACAATGGTAAGTCAAGGAGCATCCGTATAGTGCCGAGCCCAGAGTAAGAATTCAGTGCCTGCGGGGCTGTAAGCGCCATTGCCTACAGAAACATACCTGTGTGACTCAGGCTTCATGCCAAATCATGAGGAGTGTAGGGCTTATGGCAAACTAGAGAGCTCTGAAGTTGCCTAAATTAGACATCCACATTAAAACATTAAAACTCCAGGCTGGAGTGCTGGAGTGCAGTGGTGCCATCTTGACTCCCTGCAACCTCTGCCTCCCTGTATTCAAGCAGTTCTCCTGCCTCAGCCTCCCAAGAAGTTGGGATTACAGGTACCCGCCACCCACCGCACCTGGCTACCTTTTATATTTTTAGCAGAGATAAGAGTTCACCAAGTTGGCTAGGCTGGTCTCGAACTCCTGACCTCTAATGATCCTCCCACCTCAGCCTCCCGAAGTGCTGGGATTACAGGCGTGAACCACCACACCCAGCCCCTAGCTTGGGTTTCAGATCTCTAAGTTATGCCTGCCCCTTGCCTTGTTTCTGCCATTTCCCTTTCTGTATGCCTTCTTTCTCTCTTCTAACCTTCACCATCACCCACTCCATATCTTGGACCGCTTGCTGCCTCCAACGAAAGCTGCAATCAAAAATCGCTACTTCATTTCAAAGAACAGCTTTAACAAAATGTGCTTGTACCTGAGAAAATTGGCTTACATATGAAGCATCATTTCAAACACTTTTAAAAACTTTTCAAGCCTTTCAATCTTTGTCAGTTTTTATTAACTTGTAATACATGCTCTTTCTTTAAAACTTCTAAGAATCTAGAAATCAATAAAAATTTTTCCTTCCATTCTTCCCTTCACCACTCTCATTCTCTGGATAAGCACTGCTAAATTATTTGGTGTCTATAGATCCAAATTTTTCTGAGTATGTAAACTAATATATACATGCACATATAGACATAGTTTACATAAAGATATCTTATTAAAATGCTGTCGTACCATTCTGCAACTTGCTTTTTCATATAGACAAAATTTCATATTATTATAGTGATATCACATTCTTTGTAACTCCTATTCTTTCAGCAGTCATATCAATGTGGCATAATTCAACCAGTCTCTATTAGTGACATTGAAACTGTTTTTATCTTTTCTGTGAATATTCTACTCTTAACTTTGTGTGTGGATGTGAGATAGACATCTCCATGTTCAAACCCAGACTCCTAATCTTCTCCTCAAAACCTGCTTTTCTCACAGTTTTCTCCCATCTTAATTAATGCTAACTCCATCTTTTGTGTTGCTTTTGCCAAAAACCTGGGTGTCATCCCAAGTTCCTTTCTTTTTCTTACCCTCTTTATCCAAGCTGTCAACAAATCTCAACTCTGACCACCTCTCAGCACTTCTACTGTGTCACCCAGTGCAAACCTCTGCCACCATCTCGGCCTCTTACCCAGCTCCAGGATTCTGCCTTTGCCCCCAGCAGTCTCCTTCAGGTCTCTTCTCCACCCAGTAAATAAATCCAGCAATGATCCTTGTAAAATGTACATCAGGAGGGGCCTTCTCATCTCACCTATGATAGGTATGGAGTTTTTTCTTTTTTCCATTTAACCTGTGATGTATGTTTGTGACCTCCAATATGTAACCACTTAGTGTATTGCTTTTACAATAATTTTTAAAAGTTTGTTTACAATGATAGCCACTACTTGCAATTATGAGTGTCTAACACTAAGCATGAGAACTAGATCTGTTCAACTTTTTTCCTCCGTTTTTTTTTTTTTCTGCCAGTTTCTTTAAGTGACCTCTGTAAGCATCAAAACCTGGCATTGATTGAGCTTGTTTCAGGCTCAACTAGTATTGCTCAAAATAAAGTAACTGTCTGGTGGTAGGAGGTACTTTATAAACTAACTAACCTGGTTCAGAGGGATATGTGTTGAAGGAAAGGCTCGGTTTGTATTACGTCCTATAAGGCAGTGCTTCTTAAACTCTCTGTGGAAAAAGGACCACTTTTTATAAATTTCCAGTTTGTTGCAAACTGATGCTTTGTAAAAATTAATAAAAGGGAATTACTAGAAAAATAAAATTTTTAAAAAGAGACATTAAATAAAAGTTGCAATTTTTAGCAAACAGGAAATTATATTGCAATAAATATTACTAAGGTATACAGTAAAAAAGATACAAAAAGTGTTCATATTTATTCATTGAAAGTATGCATGTAGGTAATTAATAGAAAGGCTATTACACTTGTAAGTTTTCTTCATTTTGAGGTAAAAACGGACTCCCCATATTAAATGTCTGTACACTTTGAACACAATGTGGATAAATATTTTAAGTTCTTAATGTGACAAACTGGCTTGCTTCCTGCTTCATACTTTACCTAATCTAGGTAAAGTTGCCAATAAGGCTACTTGTAGGGAAAAAGGTATATCTAAACAGTTTCTATGCTTTATTTTAATAATAATACAAAAAGAAACCAGTCTCACAGAATGGAATGGAGGGAGGGATTTTTGAGCAATTTTCAGTGAGCTCAGTTTATTCATTTAAAAATTTTATCTAAGGTGGAGCTAGTGCCACTATGCTTTCAAAGTCTTTCAATCCCTCAACAGACATGGGTGCCAGCAATATATCCTGTAAATTATAATTAAATATAATTATCTTTTGATGAAATAAATGGATCCTAGATCCATGAATTTTTAGACATAGATCTTCTTTTGGTGGAAAATAAAATTCAGAATACTTTATCACATTTAAGGTCTTTGGTGGTAGCTCTTCATTGATGTGTATCAGAATCATCACTGTGTCATGGAAAATTGTTAAATTTTGGAACATGTGTCATAGCAATTTGTAGAAACTTTTCTTCCAAGCTCTGAACTTCCATTTTTGCCATTTGATCTTACCTGTCATTGAAAAACATGTTGCATCAACTCCTTGCATGGAAGTATTAAGATCATTAAAAATACTGAAGAGATCAGATGCATAAACAGTCCTATTTGTCCAAGTCCTGTCTTCAGTAACTTGGAGCCAAATTGTCTTATTTTTGCAGAAACATTAAGAGTTGTTCTGGAGTTCAAACTTTCTCACACACAGCCTATTGGTCCACATCATACCCCAGCATGCAGCAACAGCTGGTTATGATCTGCTTCCATAGTATCATACAACACAAGAGAATAATCTAGGATTTAACACACTAGCCTTTACCTAATTCACAATTTTTAGTACAACATTAAGCTCACTGTGTAGTTCCACTAACATTTCTCATAGTGGGACTTTATCATGAGAGACACAAAACATAGATTTACATTCTGGTACAAGCTCCTTAATCAGGATAACTCCTCCAGAATCTTTTCTGCACCATCAGAACATACCCTACACAAAATTTCAACTCCAAACCACATTGGTTGACAATGGAATCTTTCATAATTTTGTACAGTTCGGACTTAGTTATGTGTGTCAGCAACAGAATTGAAAAAAGGAACTCTTCCTTCATCTCACCATCATGTTCAAATTGCACATAAACAGGAATGTGAGTGCAATGGTCATGCTGTAATGAGAAATATGTCACCAGCTTTCACTGCTCCATGGCGTAGCCTTCCGTGTTGCTAGCCAGTGCCTAAATATGCTGAGCTATGGTGGCACTGAAAAGCAGTGTGTGAGCTACCTTCTTTGCTGCAGATTCACCCAACATTTCCAAGTAAATGCCTTTGATACAGTCTTTTCACTCATATCTCCACAACTGTATACAGCTCTTCATTTTGGCAAGCTGAACTGTTTCTCATTAAGCCCATAAAGCCCTAATGTTTATATGTAAAATACTGAACATCTGCTTCATAAGCTATTTAATCCAATATTCTTTCTTTCAAAAAATTCTTGTGGTTTTTAACTGAATTTTTGTAAATAAACACCCCATAAGTTCTGATGGTTTCATTGCTTCATAGCCAGTACATATAAAAAAGCGAACACTACATTTTTAGCATGTCAACATCAATTACAGCTTTAAAGTGAACTTGGAGTGTTAGGAATCATAGTTCTGGGGAAAAGCAATATGAACTCTTCGGGTCTTGGTTTCTTCAGAATCACTTCCATGTCACCATTTGGTTTCTACCCCTGTCATACTCAGAAAAGTATTTTCTCACCTAAAAAGTCCAGTGAAGCTTGTTTCATCTTCATAAATTGAGGGTGAAAATAACAAATTTTATTTCTCTAATCAGCTAATAATGTTAAACCACAAAGTTAAAACTTCTGATTAAAAATTAAAACTTAATAAAAGTCAGTCATAAAAATAAATGCTTACATGTTCACAGGTTTTTATACACTTTCAGGGTACAGTTGACAGGCCAGTCATATCAATACAGTAAGTGGTTATATATTAATTAGAGATCACAAACATGCATCTCAGGTTGAATGAAAAAACACACCTATTATAATGTTATGCAAATGGCTACTAAATGGCTTTAGGTAAAAATTTCTATTGTCAGTACTCAGCATGGAATCAAAGTCCTATATTCCAGATCACTTTTCCAGATGTGCCCTGGAAAAGAGTTTGTGTCTCAAAAAGTAGCTCTGGTGTTCATGAAAACGTTTATATGAAGATGCTCTCAAGAGTGAATAAAATTGTTTCATGAAACCTGGTTGTGGAAAAAGCAGTGCATGCTGGTTCTTCAGCTGTCCCTTGGCTCCAGACTCACCCTTCTATACTCTGCATGGTGGGGGCCAGACCTGACTGACAACATCTCTGTTTCCCAGCTGCTTCCCTTCGGTCCTGTCCTCCTGAGGTGCAGAGGCTACTGGGCAACCAGAGAAGGGAGAAGCGAGTGTTCCTTCCTATCCACTTGCAGTTTTTGTGAGGCTCGGTCCTATAACAGTTCCTCACTCCAGTTATTGGCAGTTCTAGTTTTGTGCATTTTCCTACGGTTTCCTCCCTCAGAGACACCAGCTTCAGTCTCCAGCACCTTCTCCAGGGGTCTGGGTTCCAGCTCCACAGGACTCTCCTGCAGCCTCCTAGGTTCTAATAAGCTCAGTCTCATCCCTTTGTTTCTTCAGCCCTAAGGATGGCAGAGGCTTCATGTGTTTTAATGGTTACTACCTTTTAGTTGCAGAATTCCTCTTTTGCCTTTTTTGTTCTGCAATACCTGTCTAACCCATTTCTTTTCTATTAAATTCTCTCTTTAAAAATAACTACTGTGGTTTCTGATTTCCTGACCAAATCCCAGCTGATATAATAAATGGTACCAGGAGTGGTCCCAGGTGGTCTAGGAATGGTTTGATTGTGTCTTTGGCCCCAAATGCAGTGCTAAGCAGCTCATCAATGTGAAATGGAATGTTAGTAATCGGGTCATGCCGTGGCATCATGATTAATCAAACTATCCCCTGTGGTTGATTGTGAAGAAGTGCCTGAAGCTACTAACTTAAGGGACCAAGTGGCGGCTGCACTTAGCCATTATAGTAGTAATGATGATGTCAGAAGTGTGGGATGGGAGGCTATTTCTACCTTTAGTGGCATTCTTATGGGAAAAAAAGATGACAAACTCAAGTCTTTAAAACACTCAGCTCAAGTCGTATCTGGCAAATCTCAAATGACTTCACTTCTTTTTATCTCCATCACTACCATCCTACTACAAGCTATATTCTTTTCTCACCTGAAGTTTTACACCAGCTTCTGCCCTCGCTGCTTACAATCCATTTCTTAGACAGTGACCAAGATACCATAAAGCCAATCCTCTGCCTGAAACCTCCAATGATATCCTATTGCATTAAAAAAAAAAATCTAACCTCTTCAACTTTGTCTCAAACCATTTTCCTTCTCTCTGTGTTCCAGTCTTTCTAGCTGTCTCTGGGGTCCCACATTTATCTTCTTCTTAGAATTCAATTCCCTTGGCATGTATGACTGTTATGCATCCTTCATATTTCATATTCCCTAGGTCCCCAGCCCTCCCTATTTAAAGAAAACCTTCAACCCTTTCTCCTAGTGAATATGTTATCATGCATTCATTTCTTACATAGCACTTGCCACTATATATATATATATCAAATATATGTATATATATGAGATATTTCATAAATTTAACAGGGCCAATTAATCAAGAAGACATGATAACGGAGCTTGTACATATGAGAGAGAGAGAGAGAGAGAGAGAGAGAGAGATCTTGTTTTGTCTCCCCCACCACCCTGCTCTCCATTGGGGCAGAGACCTGTCAGTCTTATTGGCTACTATATTCCCAGGACCCTGCTCCAATACCTATCACATAGTAGATGATCCATAAGTGTTTGTTGATCGAATGATCATGGGAAGTAATTTTCTTTCAATTAACCTATTATTTTAGTTATAAATATTGCAATCATACAGAAAATATCATAACTAACATCCAGGTACCTGCCAGCAAAATTTAACAGACTTTGACATATTGCCATACTTACTTCAGATCCCACACTTGGCACTCACTCCCTTTCTCTTTCTCTTTTTTTAAGAAATGAAATGTAAAAGAAAACTTTCCATTTCATCTAAGTTCAAAATTATTAGCACAAATTGCATATACTATTTCCTTATTTTATATATATACACATATATGTGGCAACAGAGCAAGACTGTCTCAAAAAA